>JAPDVR010000021.1:14108673-14291173 GCA_026230005.1 Gila orcuttii | reverse complement strand
AGGTTGGTTCTGACCCACTCCCAGGAAGCCTAGATATCAGTATGGTTCAGATGGAGCTCTCTTGGGCTTCTGCGGCGCTGAGCTCACGGCGTGGAGCTGATAACCAGGCAGAAAGGCAGACTGGAGTCCGCCGGGTTTCCGCCAAGCCGGGGAGAAGCCCTATCGCAGCAGTGATAGAGAGGACATGATGACTGCCTCAAATGCAATATGTCTCAAACTCCTACGTTATGATACTGCACATGACTGCCTCCCTATTCTCACATACAAACACACTTTCTTTTTATTTTCTATAGATTTCCATCCACATGGCCTATCAGTTCATTTATGGAATCCCTCCTTTAAACTGCTCCCCTCCACTCTCTAGGTTTGAATTAAAACGTCTTAAAGCATAATGTAATAATACAAACCTTTAACTTTGGGGATTCTCAAGGAAACCATCATGTGCTGGTGTTTGAAAAAAACAAAAACAAGATTCCCTTTTTGCTCTTCACATTTTCTCTAAAAATTCAGCACATATTTGGTATGTTTATGAGAGTTCATGAGGGAAGTGAATTAATTGTTTCCCAAATGCATCGTAATCCTAATTAGATCGTAGAAACCATTGGCACCAATGCGGTCTACGATTTAGGCTGACCATGCTTTTGGGAAATGCAGCATTGAAATCACACAAATCACATAGACCACTTTCACAATACTTTCATACTGCTTTTGTGTCATTTTTAAGCTTCAAACCTCTAGTCATAGTATTCATTCATAGTAACTAAATGGAAAACTGCAGAACTTTTGTGTTAAACAAGGAGAAAGTAAGCCATGCGGGTTTGGAATGACATGAGGATATTTTTTGGTGAACTATTCCTTTAAAACTCAATTTAAAGTGGTCAGAGCTGAATCTGTGGCATATAGCTCTTTCCAATGGACTGCAATATTTGTAAATCTCTTTGGGAATGGATTGAGGGTCAGAGCAGATACTGAACCCCCAAAACTGCCACTTCAAAATCCTTCATCACTCTGTCAGATGGGGTTGGTCTAATGCGCTCTAATGTCTTCCAAAAGGATGTTACTACAGGAAGGAACATGAGGAGAGAGAAGTGGTCTCTGGGGGGCGTGTGTGTGTGAACCCTAAACGTGTGCATCAAAGTGGGCAATGGTTCAAGGAGATGTTGCAGTAAGCGGCAAAGTCTATCAATCAATAATGTACTTCATTACACACACACTGGTTTCACAATGACAAGGACATTCCATAGACGTAATGATTTTTATACTGTACAAACTGTATATTCTATCTCCCTACACTACCCCTATCCGTAAACCAATCACAAAAAGCTTTCTGCATTTTTAGATTTTCAAAACACCATTTATTATGATTTATAAGCTGTTTTCCTCATGGGGACCAAAACATGTCCCCAAATAAAGTCAAAATTTACTGGTACACACACACACACACACACACACACACACACACACACACACACACACACACACACACACACACACACACACACACACACACACACACACACTAAGACATGCAATATCCAAAAGTCTAAGGTCGTTAAGATGTTTAATACAGTAATACAGTAAAAACAGTAATTTACATTGGTGAACCATAAACCATTGTTTTACAAAAAGGTGGTTTTGTCAGATTTAGGTAACTTAAGTCACTTAAGTATAGCTAAGTAAAGCCATACATCATTTAGGTGTGGAGTAACTGAGGATTGAGGATCATTAAAACACAATCGCTGCCCTTTGTTTTCCGCCCCTTTTGTCCTCTCCAGTTTTTCATTATCTACATCTGTTCTTACCATGGAATGCAATGTCATTACCAGTGACCCTTAAAAGCTAAACTGCTAAATCTTTAATTCCTTCGAACATATTTGTTACTATTTTGTTTAGTTGGCGGCATTTACATTTTTATCTTTGTTTATTGTCCGTCTTAAAGTCACAGCGTTAAGTGTGTGTCTGTTTTTCAAGAGACCAGCTGCAGGCGTTACACTTCCATTGTTCACTAACGCTCTAACACTCTCTATGGAACTGAAGCTACGTTCATTATATAGGTATTTGAGCTCTGTTGTACAGAGATGAGGTGAGCGATGACTGATGATTTAGACGTTTTATTTAACGCCAACACTTTGGAATATTCAAGACTGAGTGATTCATGTATAATGAGTCTCTCTCTCTCACTTCCTCACATACACATGCACTCAACATAGTCAGACAGACACTCGGATACATATAAACACCTTATACATTTTCCGATTCCTCCCCATGGTCCTTTCATCCTTCTCTCACTCTGTAAACATGACAGAATTTAGCTGATGAACGAAGTTGAACTCATACAGTGTGGAGTAACACTCATGCTAATGACATACACATTCACACACCTAGATAGTTGCTGTTGTCTCTTAAAGGAACATGTAACCCAGGGTAAAATTGACCTGAACACACCCTTCATTCATATTTTCGTGCAGGAGTCACATGGTAGTCTTTTATAGTTTACAGAAAAAAGAAAAAAAATGGGGAAAAAAAAACCCACCTTTTGCAAAACAAGATATTTTGTAGACTATATTTACATTTACATTTAGTCATTTAGCAGACGCTTTTATCCAAAGCGACTTACAACTGAGGACTAAAGCAAGCGAGTCATCGTGAAGAGGGAAGAACAACGCAAGAAGTGCTCAAAATACAAAGTTCAGGCATTGCAGAGTAGCAAAAGCCAGACAAGGGAAGCTTTAAAAGGTAAGGAAAGATTTAAAAGAGAAGAAATATTTTTTTTTATTTTTTTTATGTTAAGTACTCACGGAAGAGATGAGTTTTCAGTTGTCTTTTGAATGATGTCAGGGATTCTGCATTCCGGACGAGGGTGGGGAGATCATTCCACCAGCATGGAACCGTGAATGAGAATGTTCTGGAGAGTGACTTGCCTCGCTGTGATGGCACCACGAGCCGTCGCTCCTTGGCCGATCGTAGGCTTCTGGAAGGGATGTAGACTTGTAGTAGGGACTTGTGTGAGCTAAAGGAAGAAATTGTCATCGTTATTCACAAAAAAATCTGCTGCTGTAGCTCTAAGATTTATTTTCGATTCAAACATGAGTATGTTTGTCTATCACACCAGTCAATGACTTCAATGCTGATTGGTAACAAAACAACCGATGACGTGATGTTAAACTTGACTGAATTGAACTCAAGCTCAAAGGAGATTCGAGAGTAACAACCTGCTCCAAACATAAGCTTTGCTCCTTGAAATGAATCCTCCAAAAAAAATCATTCAAATATCTTGCCAACATGTGAATTTTTCCCCTTAAACATCACTCAAGTTTCTCTACAGCATAACTTCAGTATCCGCGAGGCACTCCTGCCAAATATTTTGATAACTGTCAGGGAATAACTTGTGGAGTAAATCTGCATCATGGCCAGATTTCAAACTTAGTTTATCTGATTCATCCACACATTCACTCACAGTGCAGCCGGTCAGAGTTTTTCCAAACAAGCACAAAAATGCTTGATGTCTCCAAAATGCATCGTCTTCCCGTCAAGATGGTGGACAGAGTTGAGGCCAAGAGTCTGTGGCGGAAAGAAAACAAGTTGAGTGTTTGAGCTACACTTCTTAGGAAACCTCCTTGGGTCAAAGGTCAAACTATCTCTCAAAGCGTGTGTCTGTTTCTATCCTCTGTACGAGTTCTATGCATCTTTTTGTTGCTCATGTTTATCTTGAAATAATGAAATATTAGCTATTTTAATCTAATTGAAATGCCTCATAGATTTGTATATGGGTTTGGCACACAAGACCTGTTTGACACATAAGAGAAGTGTTTGAAAGGAAATAAGGAGTGTTTTACAGTTGGAGTGGATGTGGTGTGTCTGCATGCACGTGTATTTGTGTAAGAAAGCTTTCAATCTATCATTTTACAGACAGTTTGATGGCTCTTATCTATTTTTTACATGATTAAAGATAATAAACTTATATATGCGCTTCCCTTGTGTCTTTTTCCTTATTCAGTCTCTCATTCATCTATCTCGTCTACACACACACAGGTGTCTGAGACTGGGATAATGCATATGTGCAGTCTCTCATCCATACACAGCTGCGCAGATAACTTTTAACCCACACACTACACACTTACACATTCAGCATGATGGATCAGTTATCAGAGACATTGGCTATGAAAGTGCTGTTCTCCTCATTTAAAAGAAGTAAGGCTTCTTAAATATGAGAGAGAAGGTAAAAAACGAGAAGATGGTGGACAGGATGAATGCTTAAGCAAGCAAGAACGTTATTATGACCACAGATCTGGCTTTGATTGAGCCTAAATTGGAAAATCCAACTTTTACAATCATCTTTTCCCATTCATTGCTTTCTAAACATCTTGTTCTCATTGAGAAAGAGTTTTGAAGGGAAGCAGAGAACATGAATCATTTGTTTAGCCTATTTTAGTCACCTAAAACAAAACCTCTTCTAGGGAAGCTCTCTTGTAACAGACAAAAAGAGAGAAAATGGCATTGTATCAAAGTCAGTAAAAAGAGAGTGCTGTTTTCCCCTCTCCTAATGACATTTACACAGGTGCATTAATCCAGCACAAAGATAAAACAGCCCATGTAATGCAAAAATTTGCATTTGTACATTGCTTAAAGTTTGGTTCATCGCTTAAAATTTGTACATTGCTTCAAAAATGGACAATTCTTATTTCTTATGGAAAATTGCAATATTTATTATAAGTGATTTATCTGTACAAATTATTTTTAAAATTCATGTGCCTTGTAATCTTTAATCAAAGTAACTTCCCCTTCCTCTTGCATCATCTCTTCTCTCCACTGATGACGTGTTTACTTGTGTGAGGGCGGGACAACCTGTCACTCACATGACATCAGCAAACCACAACCATCCAATCAATTTCCGATGGACAAAATCAAGTCCCACACAACATTTTTCCTTGTTTCACTCAGATATAACATCACGATAGTAAAGAAAAATCTATCGCACTAAGCTGTGTGTCTCACACACACACACACACACACACACACACACACACACACACACACACACACACACACACACACACACACACACACACACACACACACACACACACACACACACACACACGCCTTGCCATAACAATTTGGCCCTTGTCAAAGTCTCTCAGATCTTAATTCCTGCATCCAACATGTTGATTATGATTACTGATTGTTTGTTTACCATCTAATCTATGTGGCCTTTTTAGGAGACAATCAACGATATTCGCCTGTGACTTGTCATAATGATGGCTCATCAGAAAAAGAAAAAAAAAAGTTCTGTCATGAAACTCTAGATGGTGAAGGGTAATTGGTCTTTAACTCAACCTGCTTGTAATCATATCGTTATCTATAGGGCACAGCTGATTGGTTCCTGCTGTATCAGTAGCCCATGAGCTCACTGCTCAATTATCAAATATATGGGTACATTTACTGTAGCAGTGCAGCGCGCTTTCAGAAACCATCCACCTGTATAGATCTGCTACGGGTAATTCATGTACGCTATATTGATCAGCAGTAGCATGTCTTACTTGCTCACAGCAGCGTGTCGTGTACGTAATGGCAGTAGCAAGTCCCGTACTTGCTCTGCAGCAGCAGCAGCAAAAACCACCAGAAGCAGCAATAAAAGCAGCAGCAGATCAATTCTGCCAAGACCAAACATTTCAACATTGTCATACCCATTACCATGCCAAACACTCAGAGAGTCGTAATAAATATGTATGTGTGTTTATATATAATGTATATATATAAACACACATACAGTGATGTAATACTATGTTGTGACACCTAGCAAATGCTTGCAAATACACAGAGAGAGAAAGAGAGAGAGCTGAGGGTTGCTGAACTCATCTAGTCACCCACGCATTGTAACAGGATATGAAACTCAAGAGGAGAAATATAACTCTCATGTGAATGAGTCTGATGATTAATCTCTGCTGGGGTCAGTCACATATTTGACAGATTTTTATTTTAACATCCTCAGATCTAAGAGGTGAATTGTTGTGTCATCTGACCGGTACGTTCGTTATGCTCAGGATCGTTATGGTTTCTAATGAGGGCTGCCATGACAATGATGAAGAATTCTTTTCTAAGAATACATTTCCTAAAACAGCCCAGCCTTTGGCTGACTCCCACAGACCAACATTAAAATATGCACGCGCGCACACACATACACACAAATACAAAACACATAAACAAACACATAGAGTATAAAGGTCGTAAACTGGAACAGAGACCAAAAAAAATCTTTCAGAAATTAACCAAGTATCACCAGCATTCATTATAAATTGAATAATTGTATGGATAAAAAAAAAAGAAAAAAACTCCAATACACAACCCCCTTAAAACACAACACACTCTCATTACATGTGCACTTTACCACAGCAGACAGTGATGTATGTGTCTGAGGTCAAACAGTCATTCACCTTCTTATCTGTACTGTCTTACCTCCTCAGTCACTCACTGGGCGTAATCAGACCACTGATATTTTGGTATAAAGAATACAACATCTTGTACAATCCCTGCCAGAGAGAACACTTACACTTCATATGCGTGATGATGGTCACTTATAGCAACTTTGTATTATGTCATGACATACAAACCATCTATATCTATCTTAAATATAGTGACTAAAACAGAGGTTGCATACTGGGCACGTACACACTGCTGCTAAATACAGTCATCACTCTTCTTCAGAGAGCTTAATCGCAATCTGGACACACAAACATTTTTCACACTACATTTAACCCATGGTGAACATTTAAATAAAGACCAGGGTTACAGGGTAAACACCACTTTTAACCCTGGGTTCCAAACAGGGTTAACGGTGTAAAACAAGGATGTGCTAGAATGTTACAGCGAGTTACTAAGCAAAAAACAAGCAATCATAAACTGTCTTACAGTCACAGACCTTTTCACATTTCCACATGTGCTGTAGGCTACTGTCCAATCAAACTGTTCAAAAGTTTGGTGTCTGTAAGATTTTTTAATATTTAAAAAAAAAAAAGTCTCTTATGCTCACCAAGGCTGCAAATACAGCAGTAATTTTGAGAAATATTATTACAATTTAAAATAATATATATTATTTATATGTGCATTTTATAATATATTTTAAAATGTAATTTATTCCTGTGATAGAAAGCTGAATTTTCAGCATCATTACTCCAGTCTTCAGTATCACATGATGCTTCACAAATCATTCTAATATGCAGATTTGATGCTCAAGAAACATTTATTAATATCAATGTTAAAGCAGTTGTGCTGCTTAATATTTTCATGGAAACATTTATGTGATACATTTATTTTCAGGATTCTCTGATGAATAGAAAAGAACAACATTTATTTGAAATAAAATAAAAATCTTAAAGTAAAGGTCACTTTTTACAGTCACTTTTGATCAATTTAATGCGTCCTTGCAGAATAAAGTATTAATTTTGTTTAACAAAAAAAAAAAAAAAAAACATATATTGTTACGTACATTGTGAATGTAGGGTGATATCAGGTAAAATGGGCCATCAGGTAAAATGGGCCATTTAAGGTTTGGGGGTTCCAGCTCCTCTGGAATTTAGAGCCAATGACTGCAAATGATTTCAAACTGTTGTCATAACTGTGCTTGACAAGTAACAGGTGATTTGATTAGTTTATGGTTGTTATGGTGGGCGGGGGAATCATTCAAATCAAGACTACACCAGAAAGCTGCATGGTAAGTAGCCTGGCATACCAACTCTAACTTAATATTATAAGGATGATAAATCTATAAAAAAACAAACATGCACATAAAAAAAATATGCATAATATCTGTCTTGATGGCATCAATCAGAAATAATGTTGTTAGTTTGGTATATGAACATACCAAATGTCCCCACAAGGATAGTAAAACCTTAGATCACCTACATTGTGTGGACCAGCCAGCAGTCCCCATGAGGGAAATGGTTTAATTAATATACTTCTGTCAGGTCCATTTAAGTCAAGAACACACAAGACAATAGAAATGATTAGGAAATTGTATTGAATAAATTGCAATTCAGTTGATAATTGAAATTTGGCGGTATGGCTCTGTTCAGGGAGTCCTCTGACCTTTCATGAGCACCATGAAATAGCAGAGAGTCAGAGGACAGCAGCAGCATTAGGGAACGCTCACAGTTTAGCACTGGGAGAGCAGAACTATTCCCCCATATGAGCAGAGCAGCAACGATGACAGAATAGCAAATGCCACGTTATACACGACAAGGAGGAGCTGGGGAGGTGGTGGGTTGCAGAGAGCGAGCAGCAAGCAGTTAGGAGCGAACTGAATCTGTTTAAATAGGGCGTCCTGATTTGAGCGTAGTCATTAGCAGCGAGGGGAGATGAACAGCTGATGCAGATCCGCTGAGCAGATCGCTGATGAGACCGTGATGGCCAATAGCGTTAGCAGCATCTTTACTACTTGGCCTGCCAGAACTGACGCTGACGCTCAATTAAACTTTGAATTTTGAAAATGTAAAAATGCATAAAGTTTTCTGTGATGGGCAGGTTTAGGGGTAGGGTTAGTGTAAGGGGACAGAATATACAATTTGTACAGTATAAAAACCATTATGCCTATGGAGAGTCCCCACAAAGATAGCGAACCAGACATGTGTGTGTTTGTGTGTGTGTGTGTGTGTGTGTGTGTGTGTGTGTGTGTGTGCGCGCATACACACACATGTACACACACACACACACTCACACACACCACTGACATCAGTTTACTGATGCTGTTCCAAAATGGACTTTTTTAATTGCACATTTGAATATGTGGGTTTGCACCCAAAATGTTTTTTTTAATGGCGCATATGAATATGTTTGTTTAATGCAGTTTAAATGTCATGTGGCTGTATAAGCAATTGTGTTTTAAAATTAAAATTGAGGATAAATTAGCCTACTATTTCCCTTTGCAGTTTGACTGGCCCATTTTACCTGAACAACTGGCCCATTTTACCTTAAACTGCTCATTCAAAAAAAGTTGGCACAGCTGATGTTTCAAGAAATGTAGGGCCTAAATAATTATATTTTATTACATAATTTCAACACAAAATTATCAAAATCAGTCATTATTAATCATAAAAACACATGGAAAAGGCATATATGGTATTGTATTATTGTCCCAAACGATTTACCAAAAAGTGGCCCAATTTAGCTGATATCACCCTACTTTTGATCAATTTAATGCGTCCTTGCAGAATAAAGTATTAATTTTGTTTAACAAAAAAAACAAACATATATTGTTACGTACATTGTGAATGTACATTATCAAAACCTGATTACACGTGATTAACGTCTAACTAGAGATTGACAGATATTCCCCTTTTATGACTGATACAAATTACTCTGTTTAAGTGTTTGATAACCAAAATGTAGCCAATTTTTAATTAATTGCAGCTTTTTGACACAATAATATCTACATGATCATAAAAGTACTACAAAAAAAACATTAGCAATTATGAATATTTTGCCAATAATAACAAATGTTATTGTTATTTATGCCATTATATTTATGAAAAGTTGTTTTATATCTAAATATTATTATGCATTATTATTATACAAACAGTCACGAGTTTGGGGAAATCCACACACACAGAACCTTAACTAACGCTGTAGTCACTCGCAAAACTTTGCAGTGCGTATACGTGGCACAAACTCATGTTTAGTTCCACTGCGCAAGATGTAGTACGTTTAGTTCATCCAGCTTTGTTATTTTTTGAGCAGTTGAACTCAGACGAGAAGCCCACACATAAAACACTCCAGCCTGAGTGACAGCAGAGGTCAGGGAGAGCTGTGACATCACTCACAGTTTTAGGGCCCAGACTGACGTCATGGCCTTTCCCCCTCGCTTTTTTTTATCAGTTTATTTATCTCAAGGAGAGGATGAGAGAAAGATAGAGAGGCAGAGAGAAGAAGAGAGAGGTGTTTGTGATGAGAGAGGCTAGGCTTTATAAACACATCTTCTCTGCCTTTCTTGCTCAGTCCAAACACATCCACAGCACCACACCCAAGCACTTCATCTCCATGGAAATCAGCTGACCTCTTCCCCTCCATCCCCACCTGTGCCAGGCCTGAACTTCCTGCTAATGGGAATTTAGAAGAAATGCACAGAGAAGCGGTGGCAGGGGCAAATATTTGCAGTGGCAGGTGAGGCGTCGTTAAAAACGTGCGTGTTCAGTGGCTCCGTCTTAGAAAATAGCCTAAGAAGTATTTAATAATTATCAGTGTTAAAACACTTTCTTCTGTCCACTTAATATGGCTAGACAACTATAAGAATGCAATTTATAGGGTGATATCCTGAAAAGTGTAAACACTGTGGTGCTATAAAAACATTGCTCTGTTTGTTTGAACATCCCAACCAGACCAACAACAGCAACATTGGCTCAACCAATGGCGTGAGTTTGGGGCGGTAGCATCTGTTTGGTCAACCAATGGCAGAAACCTGTTTGAAAACCAAATCATTATAATTCCATTTGGTGAAAAATTGGACAATTCTTAATTAGAACAAATTCATGCATTTATTTTATTAAAAAAAAAAAAAAAGCATGTAAGCTTGTAAATATTTTTGGATTAAATTAAGAAGCTGATTTTTATGCAAATGATTTAATTGAACACAGCATTTATCGTCTGACTTGTGAACTTGTGTGTGATTTAGCTGGTATGAATGGATGATGTAAACATATGAAAGTTCCCTGAACTGTTTACGGCTGAGACTGAGTCTGTTCTCACACACACACACACACACACACACACACACACACACACACACACACACACACACACACACACACACACACACACACACACACACACACACACACACACACACACACAGTGTCTGCTCTCTTTTTATGGCTTAGTGCTGAAACACCAGACACTCTAGTGTGCATAAATCTACTGACTGTATATCATTTGTAGAAAATAAACCAGTGCATAGAGCAGGTGTGTGTGTGTGTGTGTGTGTGTGTGTGTGTGTGTGTGTGTGTGTGTGTGTGTGTGTGTGTGTGTGTGTGTGCGTGTGTCTTTTTCTTTCATTTTAATCTCACTTTGTCCTGCACTGTCTTCCTGCTCAGATGGTTCTCTTTTCTGCATTGCCAGATGTGATAAAGATGCAGAGATCTGAGAAGTCTCGCTCTCTATGATTTTAGGGCACAATTGTTCACAAAGCTGCATGGGAAGTTTTTCCATAAATTCCTTCTTTATTTACAAGCTATTAGGAAACATCGCATTTTGGATGACTTATACTGTATTATTTGCAGTAAGAGTAAAATGAGTAAAAGAGTAAAATGTAGTAGGAAATAATAAAAAAAAAATGAAAAGAAAAATGTGCTAAGGTTTATCAAAAAATTCCTTTTACTTGTTTGCCTGTCAAAAAGAATTATTTTACATTTGATTTCTAATTCAGTTCTGGGTGAAATAAAATAAATAAATGATATAAAATTCTTCCCATAAGTACAGTCACTGCACAATAAGTATCTGACTAGCCTCATGTTAACTTCACGTTACTGGGTGACCTTCATTCACCCACTTGATCTAAATATGTGAAACTGCTCTACGCTCATTCCTGTTATGGTGGCGTAAGGAAGACCTGATTACTGTAAGTGTTCATTTATTCACCTGAAAGGCCTTGAGATTAAGCTGTAAAAACAAGGCTAAAAGCATTTTCATCTGTAAAGAAGACAATATGAGATGGCTGCTACCCAACGCGTATCATTACCCAGAATGCATTATTGTAACTCAACAATCCCAGTGTTTGGTTCCTGTGATTTCTGCCCAATGTAAACACAGAGTGGAGGTCATGCTCCACCCCTCCTTGTTTACAAATCACCCTCATTACCTCAGCAGCACATCCAACCGCACAAACAATGTTTAATATGACAAGGCATTTCAGCGTCTCTGTCTTCAAACTAGACAAAGAGTCGCCCAGATGCGTTTGATTTTACTTTTACAAGGGTTCTAAAGGGTTCCAGAACTCACTTCCTCCTGCAAGCGTACACCGTCCAATGCCCCTCATCTAACCCCAAACACTTTCCAACGGATCCGACCCTTTCTTAACCTCCGACCCGAGTTCTGAGCGATCGTGAAGGTCCTCTTCACTAGCACAATATGCAAATGGTGCATAATGCTGGTATTAAGCCAGTGAGCCTTGTTTATGCTGTTTGGCAGAGGAGATAACAGTGATAGCACTTCCTTTTTCTGACCTCCAGCGCGGTAAACAAGAATGATGGTTCTGGAATCGACTGGAGTAAAAGCCACGGCTGTTTTTTTTTTTTTTTTTTTTTTATCCAAAAGATGAGCGGATAGGAGGACAGAAGATCCGAGAGGATCTTGGTGGCCGGGCTCACGGAAGAGCAAGGGAGTGATGAAGAATGTGTTTACTCTCCCTGTTCTGTCTGTTTATGTATCTTCTATCTTAATGAAAAGTGCATTATTTCTCTCAGGAAGAGAATTTCAATGATGCTAAAGTCTATTTTATAGTCTATAAACACACTTAAGTCTCTGAAGTTGCAGTGAGGCAGGGGGCGCGGCAGACATCGCTTGTGGTCTGACACTGCCGTAACCTGCTTTAAATCTCAGGCTTTATAGTAAACAGCTCTGGACATCTCTACAGGGCTTTCCACACACAATTTATTTTATTTACTTCAGTATATTTCTGCCAGAGAGGCCCTTGAGATTTCACATAGCCTATCTGGTAACCAAGGAGGAACCAAACAACAGCACTGAATCACTCTGAAGCTATTGTGCTGTTTTGCTTGGGAAACGTCCAGATTGGACTTGGAGTCAAGGGTCTTGGAGTCAAGCGAGCCCAAATTAGTAAAATCAGAAAGGCTCTATAAACACGTTGGAATGAAAAAACAGGGACAGATGAAAGTAAAATCGCATTTCTTCCAGGGACCTTACTGATAGAATCGTAGGCTATCATATAAATCAGGACTTTATCTGAGGTTGGTTCAGCGTGTAATATAGGTGTCATGAGTTCATTCATTCAAAGCACTGACAGCTGAAAACCCTTAGTTATATCCCTTTCTCCTTGTCATGCCAGATTGGCTACTTCAATTTTGGTTACCTTTCCAGAAACCACAAAAAAAACACTAAAAATGCATTCTGTCCAGATGTGTCCACTTCAGACAAAAGCTGCTGACCCCCTTAAACCTGGACCTGAGACAGGACAAAATAAACACAGCAGTGGAAAGCTGTGAATAATATCTCAGAAAAAAGAATGTCGGACACAATACAATGCTGGACGATTCTTTCGGGCTCACGGACAGATGTCCAATGTTCAATTGTCACTAAGTATAGAGAAGACAGTAAGAGAGTGTTTATGTATCAAGCAATTATTTTGGATTAATTAGTTAAACATGTTCAAAGGAATTCACATATGTTGGGGTGAAAACTCCTGCTTCTTTCAATTCCTTACAAAATGTGTTTCTCAATGTCTATCACTTAATATGGTTCAACAACGTCAGATTAAAAAAAGTGTAAACTATTTTTATATGTCATCCATATATTAAATGCAGCAGCCATTTTTAGAGTAATTATAAAAACAGCGTTATGGAGCTGACATAAAGATTCTGACAATGAAAATAAGCACAGAAACTTAAAAATATATATTTTTTTTAACTATAAAAGTCACCTGTTTCTTTATGGTGGTGGTGTTGAACAGCAGGTTAAATGGAAAGAGGACCCTTAGAATGAAGGCTGACTTTGATATTGCCTGATTTAAAAAAAAGAAAGAAAGTATATCTGGACAAAACATCCTGGCAAAACATAAAAGCTTATTTAAAAATGTTATTAAAAATCTCTTTGTTTTATCGTTTTAGCTTAGGTCATATAAGTAAAGTTTTTTGAAAATACATTTTATTTTGTTTATTGTAATCTATTTTCTAATGTATTACATTTGAATCGATCAAATGTATTAAATTTGAAAGAATTCTGGTGGAAATGTTGCTATTTAAAAAACTAACAGCGGATAAAGTTTGATACCTATTTTGTCACATGTCTCACAATTAAAGGGATTTTTCACCCAAAAATCAAATATTGTCATCGTTTACTAACCCTCAAGTTGTTCCAAACCTGTATGAGTTTCTTTCTTCTGCTAAAAACAAAAGAAGATTTTTTAAAGAATATGGATAACCAAACAGTTGATGGAACCCATTGACATCCATAGTATGGAGAAAAAAAAATACTATGGAAGACAATGGAGTCCATCAACTGTTTAGTTACCGACATTCTTCAAAATATCTTTGTTTGTGTGCAGCAGAAGAAAGAAATTCATAGAGTTTTGGAACAACTTGGAGTTAAGTGAATGACAGAATTTCCATATTCGGGTGAACTATCCCTTTAAGACGGGGGTATTTTAACCCTTTGAATATGTATTAAATTCAATAACATGATCAAGCTTTAAAATATTTAAACTCTACTATTGGCACAAAATAATGTTTATGTTTATAAATGGTCTGTGAGTGTATGGTCTACTCTACACTCTTTTAAATTATGTCGCTGTTCTCCTCCCATCCGTTTGGAGGCGCTGTAGCGTGTTAAATCGACAGTTTTATCATCTCGCGCAGGAACCAAGGCATCCTTGACAACAATCGCCGGTTGACTGTTGTATGTGTTGACGCTTTTGTTTACTTTCAGTGCTTTCCCAACCATTAATTTTATTAATATAGATTTTTAAACGTTCATATAATTGTTTTAAAAACGTTTTAGCACATTATAGCCGAACATTTTCTCGGACACACCATTTTAGCGCCCAATATCACTCAAGTAAGTGAAAGTTTTATTAGCTTAATGTGGTTGCTTTTTATTTAGTAATTAACGAAAACTCTCTGTGTTGTTAAACCTATTATTAATAATCACTTTCGCGTGGATATTAATCTACAATGTTCCAACAGCTGTTATTTAGCGTTACTCTTTGAGCTGAAACAGCTAGCATGCACGTTTAATGTTATTGTCTCCTACAGATGAATCGCATGCGTTGCTTTGTATAAATGTGTTTTTTGAATGAATTAATAAATGGTGCTGAGATAAAAAAAAATGACCATGGAATGTCGTATTGTTTTGTCATGTGATCTCCGTGCCAGTGATTTGTGGGCACCATAATTTTACGTTAAAAATAAAGTTGAAGATGTTACGTTAAACTAATAGGCTGATTTGCATTGTTTAAGTAGGCAGCTAAATTTGCATGGTTCATTTTTCGACTTTAGTGCATATACTAACAGATGTTATTTATCCAAAGTGACTTACAGTGCATTTATTACAGGGATCATTCCCCATGGAAAAGCTGTGGTTAAGAGCCTTTGTTTTGGGGACAATGGTCTTAGTTAATGAATCACCACCTATTGTGGGTTTTAAACATAGACGCCTTTGGTTCGCCATCTAAGACATGTAACTTCATAAGTTAGATTCAGCTAAATTCTACATGTAATGTAAAACAACAATATGTTTATGTGTTCTGCAGGTTGTGTTTTGTAACGTGACATGCATCTGTAAAGGGGTTGTCAAGCCTAAAACATCTACAGCGGCTCCATGGAACCCAGTAACGATGTGGCGCTTGATATCATCATTACCAATGTCGTATCTGTCTTCAGAACCAGGTGCCATCTAAACCTGCGTACCATTGGCCTAGAGGGGACTAATGTCATCTACAAGCCTGAAGTGGGAGTAAGTCTAGACAGTCAGATGTTTTAGATCACATACATTAGCATGAAACCATTAGTAACCTCATTAACAGGTCCTGAAACTATTTTTTTTTTTTCATCAAATAGTCAGTTACCTTCTTGCCAACATTTGAGATGTTCCCTTAAATTAAAGACAAATTGTTTGTTTGAGCATTTTTCTTACAATAGGTAATAGAGATGAATTGTGCTTGATGAACAATACGGTTAAAGTAACAATTTGTGTAAAAATTGAATAACAGAATATTGAAAAACATTCAATAACATTCAAGTATTGAAACATTCAAGTATTGAAAAACATACTTGTTGTTATTATTTTTTTCTTTGAAGACTATCATGTCTGTTCTGTTACATAATAGTTTTAACTTGTCTAGACTAGTAGTTTTGCATAACTACAAAAACATACATTTTGTTACTCTAAAGTTGTAATAGGACACTAGAATGTACACAATTCATGGAAAGTGGCATCAGCGTTGTTTTCACCCTTTGCCTGAGATCGTCAGTATCAGCAGTATTAATCAGGATATGGTCAATCATTAACGCTTGTTGTTGCTTATGTTCTGTGGATGTTTTTCCAGAAAGTCCTGATGAAGCTGCGAAAACCACGTATCACTGCCTCTATATGGTCATCAGGGAAAATTATTTGCACTGGAGCAACAAGGTCCCAATAAAATCTCCTTTTCAATTCTCAGAACAGCTGGAAGAGTTGTTTGTGCTACTTCTAAAATTGCAGTTGTCTTCTAAGATACTGTTTGTTTGGTGAGTTGGTAAATTTCTTGTATGTTTATTTTTGTTTAGTGAGGAGGAAGCCAAACTGGGTGCTCGCCGTTTGGCCCGCTGCCTGCAGAAGATTGGATTCAAGGTGTCGAAATGGATTAATAGCTACTTGACAATTTTGTAAACTGCTTTGTAGATCTTCTGAATGATGATTACAAATGTATTTTCTCATCTGCAGGTGAGGTTCTCGGAGTTTAAGGTTGTCAATGTGCTGGCTGTGTGCTCCCTGCCTTTTCAAATCCGTCTCATTGAGTTCACTAAAAATAATCGGCCCATTGCCAGGTGAGACCTCCCAGGGTGTTCTCCATCTACACATACAATTGATCATAATACCCATGTTTTTTAATAGTAGGTGCACTTGTGTTGTGGATGGTCAGTATTAGAGACAACAGACTGGCTTCTTAGACATACACTTTGTGCTTATGCCTGTTGATTTGGTATAAACATCTGTTTTGGGCCGAACTGACAAATGGTCAGTGCAAAATACAGGTTTAAACCATAAGTGATGAAAAGTAGTGATGAAATTGGAGACCTTCCTCTCTATAAAATTCAGTCACAAGTGGTCACAGGAGACACATTTGAGATGTATGTTAATACCAGCTGTGAACATTAATGTGCCTCCTCTGACCACTTGCGATCAGATCGCGAGAGATGGATGTTAACACCAGCTTCAGAGGAACCTTAAGACCCTAAAAAAGGGAACGGTGCTCTCTAGTGGTGAAATGGTGTATGCGGCAGCATTGAGCAATCTCACATGTTCTCCTGCAGCTGGATTGCAGGGGTCTCATCACTATGTTTGTGTCTGTATGTATTTTTAGCTATGAACCCGAGATCCATCCTGCTGCGACATACAGAATCAAAAACCTCAGGAGTACAGTGCAGGTGTTTTCCACAGGCAGCATCACTGTTACAGGTAAATCACTCAGTATCATTTTATCTAGCGTAATCAGGGTTTTGTCTGGAATGTACTGCAAAAAATCTAGACAGTTGAAGATCCTTTTAATTCAATGCCAACCCTCGGTATGTAATGACTTCTTAGTGAATTCTCACCTTATCAGTGCAGGCCTCGATAGAGCTCATACAGATTATTGCATTAGTCACATATTTTAAGGATTATTCCTAGATTATTTAGCCACATTATATTAAAGACCGCATGCAGGATTCATGCAATGCAAACTATGAAGGTCTGAAAATGAGCAAACATAATGCTGTGAGCTACAATGAGGCTCTGGAGTCTTGAGTAAATGTTTTTATTCACTAGAGATTAAATGTTATAAGCGCAGAAGGTATCATTCAAATTATATTTATATTTTCGACTACATTTTATTTATTTATACGATTTTTTACTTAATAATAATATATTATCTTAATATTTATAAAAACATTTCAGCTTCCATGTATAAGAGTTTGTCATTTAAAAAAAAACAAAATTTTTGCATTGTTTGAGTTGTTTCAAATTTTGTTTGGTGTTTGGTATTTAAGAATAATTTCATGATTTTTTCATGTTAACATTTGCACAATTTAGATTGTGAATAATGAATGTGACCACCTGCTTTCTTGTGTTTAGCATAAAGACAAGCTAAACTAATGTTGGATCTTATTGTTAATGACCATTTTCCCTCCCTGTAGGACCAAATGTTCAGACTGTGGCATCTGCCGTGGAGCAGATTTATCCTCTTCTGTTTGAGTGTCGAAAAACACTGTCATAAACCACACACACACGCACACGTAGGCACCGGTTTGAAATTAAAAGCACCTTATCATTGAATGTTTTAAGGCTTGTAACTGTTGTACTGTATGTGTCTCCAAGGCAGCTTTTGCCATTTCACGTCCAAGCGGGTCTAGGTCGTGTGTTTTCAGAGTCATGCCTTTGAACGTTGACCGGTGTTCTGACCCCATGGCAATTACAGGCGACCTCTTAAAGCTCAGAAGAGGACCATTAGTGCATTGACATTGTGTTGCTGGCATTGTGTAGTTATAAACACTTGAATTAACTGTATTATAATGCATGGACACCAAAGTAAAAACTGGCTGGCAGTGACATTTAAAGATTACATTTTACTGAAACATCTTGGAAATTTTAACTAAATTGATTCTAGCGATGTCTTCACGACTCATTTAATGATACTTTAAGTCAGAAGGAAGAGGTTAAAGGGCAAACACTTCACATTTAAACAGCAGGAGATGTATATCTGTTGTATGCTGTGGACAAGAACACTCTGGGTTGTTAAGGAATCTTTGGTCCATATGTTTATGTAATATGCGAAAACTTTTGTATTTTATAATAAACAAAATAAAAAATAACCCCTATATTAAGTCATAATTGTCACAAATTTTTGTGTGTCTGTCTTGTCAAGAGGAATATACTAGCATTACTCATATTTAGGCCCACAGGTCATTCACAAAGTCCTGCATATCTACTGCTACTTAATTGTTTTAGTAACTCATGGTTCATTTGTCAAATGTATTTAAAAGAAAAAAAACGTCGTTTTGAAGCTTTTGTGTCATACTCAGCTTAAACTGAGTAAACTGATCATTTTGTTCTCTTTTCTACTACACCGTAAAAAACAGTTTCTGCCTTAAATTTTTAGGATGTTTAAGACATTTTAACTTAAATTACATTAAACCGACATTTAAAAAATGTGTTGATTCTTATATAACTGAAAATTGCTTAACTTATTTTGATGGGTTAAAAAACGTCATAACTTATTGATCATATAATTTTTTTACAGTTATAGTATGAAACACATGAATAAACATCAGAGGGTATGTTAAAAGAAAACCTACTGAAAAGTTTCATCCCTCATATAGTTGCCCAACAAATTTTTCAACCGCAGAAACAGAAACATCTCAATAAATGCCAATGTAAACAAGTCACATATACCGCAAGAAAGTCATGCAATCAAATTACTTAACTCACTAGTTCTGAAAAAAAATATTGCTACAATCGCTATATTTACATGCATTTTTTAAATTTAATGATTTATAATTAGAAAATGTGTTTTAATAAATCTAATTCTTCCAAAAATGTATTTAATGCACATGTATTAATGCATAAATGATGGAGCAGGACACTTTTTTCTTTTTCTTTTTACTAAAATCACATTTTTTAAATTAACCAAATTCCATTTAGTAATATTACATATTGCTTGTGTAATCTGATGGGATGAAGGCATCTCCTATCAGTGACCCCTTCAGGTGTTGTCTATGGTGGTGCTCAGCACACAAATACTGATAGACCTGTGTGGCTGGGCCACAGAATTTGTCTTTAACTTGACATGACATGATTAAAGTTATGACTGCACACGCACAACTTCCAAAACATTTCATAACAGTGAGTTGTAAAACCCCCCAAGTCCAAAACTACTTACAATGCTTTTTAAAACTTAATACAAATAAATCAGATTGACATATTCAATTCATCTCAACTGACCCATCGTTCCCAGGGAAGGCTTAAGCAAAATTTTTTGCTTACATGACAGCATTAATTAGTCATATCTCTTCTACACAGTAGATCAGTGTAGTCACAGATTTGGCTGTCCTGTAAGTTGTCTGACGGCACAGAGAAATTGTTGCTTGCAATTATCCTTGTGCTCTTCCACTCTTCATCTAGGTAAAAAGTCAAATGGTTGCAAGAGCTTTTTCCTCCAGTGAGGGTTGTGCTGTAGTCTCGTGTTTTCTTCTATGACACAGCAGTGTGCTGCTCAGGTGATTCCTACAAAACAGGACACGCGTCTAATCGTTACGTGATGCACTTTAGAACATGAACTCCCTGATGCATGCAGAGTGGGGCAAATGCCAAGCATTGTGAAAATGTTTTTTGATCCTCACATTTTGCAAAGAAGTATGTTTCCAAATAATAGCTGAAAGGGGTGTGCACCTGGTATAGAACAGGTTGCTGAAAAAATAAGTTTTATAAGTCACTGTGATATTCTGGATATTCTCTCTCCTTTGTAAAACTATGGGATTGTTTAATTTAAAAAATGCAATTATTAGTGTTGTCAAATTTTTCTGTAATTATCTCCAAATGAATGTAAAAATAACGTAAAGAAGACAGTATATTTTAAATATTTGTTTAATGACATTTTTTTTTTTTATGAATGAAGGCCAGTATGCCGATACCAGTACTGCTACTGATGCAGTTTTAGCCATTAATTATAGCCATTCAACATTACGGTATAATTGAAAGCTGTCGATTTGAACATTTACTAGGCTTTAAAAAATATAACACCTTTTAATTTAAGTGAACTTAAAACAATCTTCTCATAAACCCATTATAATAAATGTCATATTTAGCTGTCGCTTTAATATATCAGGGCTCAACGCTTAAGGATTTTTTCTATTGGCCCCAGTCAGACCGGTTCAGATTTTTACTTGCCCTGCCAAAATGCACAAAAAAAGTTGTTGTCGTCATTGCTTTTGACCCATGTAACCTTAGGTAGGCCTAACAGGTTGGAAATATACAGAAATTTAATAAAGTTATCAAACATTTCACAGTCTTCACTGCATAAATTATAAATTAAAAATAGATTCATCCTTATTAAAGCTACAAAAGTTATGAAGTTAATTTCTCTTTTTCTTTTGTTCTTTGATTAACATTTGATTAGACAGCAGCAGGTTTATTAGGCTGCTGTCACTTTAAGACCTGCCGCATTCGTTATCTTTTGTGTCTTGAAGCGCTTGAATGGTTTAAAATCATTTGCGATACGAGCCTGATACAATGTAACACGAGCCCAAGGATGACAGAAAAAAACAATGCTGCGTTAATTGCATTAAATATTTTTAATATGTGAAACAGAAAAAAAAAATAACAAAATGAATGCGTTAATTTTGACAACCCTAAAAATTATATATTTAAAGTCTATATGTACGATTTCCTTTAATGTATCAGTAATTTTTTTATTGCCAATGTGTGAACAGCTTGTAACAAAACTTCTCAGACTTACTAGGTTGTCTATGAAAGCCTGTAGACTGATTTTTATGTCAAGGACGTTTTTGCTGGACAAATCAAAAGCATGTGACCATTACGCACGCTCCTGAGAACCTCTCTTCCAGAAATGAATGCTTACACCATATATATATATACACACATCGATTCCTCATTAGCAGCTCTTTCTACGGGCCGCTATACGTAAGCCGTTCTGGCATATTGGAACGGTCAAAGCCGGTCAATGAACACTCGAGAGCAAGTTGACTGCATCTGCAACCATAGTTATACGCATGTATGAATATCTATATCTGCAATAGACATCCTTAAATGAAAGACAAGCAAAGGTCTTAGCTAACATAACATTAAAAATTTACCATAGTTTAAAAGCCTGTAATATTAAGTTAATACAAATAAATGCACAAAACAAAAACAAAAAATTTTGACCTGTGAAAGATTATCCCATTAGGAATTTAAATCTTGGCGTTTATTTACAAAAAAACTGCGCAATGTTGAAAAAAAAAAAACTCATCGATTTTTACAGTGAGTGACGACAGCATCTGAAACGTTGGCGGACATGTGACAATCTGTGTATACATATCTACGGCTTACACAATGTTCAGAAAAATGCAGGAAGAGAAAAAAACTCTGAAAGTATATCAGGTCCTGAATCACATTCAGTCTTTAGTACGATTGCGAGCAATCAGTTTCTGGCTGCAGTTCACCTAACGGTCTAATCGCTAATAACAAGGGTTTCTGAATTCTACATATACTGTAGGTTTAAGATTTAATATTTACAATAAAACATATATTAAATTATTTAATAATTATAATTGTATTAATTAAAATAAATTATTGTCTTACAATGGCAAATTTGATTACATATAATGAGCAATAATAAAAGTGATGCCTTAATGATGTCACTAATTAACTTCATTTGAAAACAAGTAACATGAGATGCATTTGTGTGTGTGTACTCACTTCATGGCAAGTTCCTTAGAGATCTGTTCCAGTGATCGGCCTTTCGTCTCTGGCACGAATACAATCACAAACACCACCAACACAAAGCTCATAGCAGCATAGGAGAAGATCACGGTGGGCAGGCCGATCCTCTCTACAACCACAACACATTACACTCTGAAAAACACAACTCTGCTACAAAAACTTTTTTTGTTTATTGTTCTGTGGAAAAGTTTGTGTTTCTTGTGTTTTCATTCCATCTCTGCAGGAACATCCCCACAGGTGGCAAATGAATGTTTGGCAGACTGCCTCTAAACACAATCCTAACTCAGCCCTAATACAGCCATCAATGAGTATGATAGTAACAGTTTTTCATACAAATAATTAGTCTACAGTCTGATGATATATGGAGTTTCTTTCTTCTGTTGAACACAAAAGAAGATCATTTAAAGGTGCTCTAAGGCTAAGCGTCACTTCTTGTTGACGTTCGAAGTATTGTCAAACAAAACGGAGGCTAGCTAGACCCTCCCTCCTCCTCATCCGCGCACTAACCCCCCAAACCCCACCCCCAAATCCTTCTTGTCGGTTATTGGCTGGAACAGTTTGTTATGTTTCGTGGTGCGGGTTAGCCCAGTTTGTTTTTGTTGCCGTTTGTGGAGCCTGGGGTGTCTGCAGAGACCGCGTTTTTTTACAGTGTGTTCAGGGGACAGGCAGCTAGCGGATAGTGAGGAGATGTTTGCTGTATGTGACAAAAAATGTTTTGGCCTAAAAAACGCACAACATCGCTTAGAACACCTTTAAAGAATGTCGGTAACCAGACAGTTAGCTATTGACTTCCATAGTATTTTTTCCCCCTACTATGCAAGTCAATGGCAACCGTCAACTTTAGCTTACCATCATTCTTCAAAATATCTTTTGTGTTCAACAGAAGAAATAAACTCATATAGGTTTGGAACAACTTGAGGGTGAGTAAATGATAACAAAATGTTAACTTTGGGGTGAACTATCCCTTTAACTCATTCATACTATGTAAGAAAAAGAGTGATATTATCAAGACATTTGCTATCTATCTATCAATCTATCTATATATCTAATGTTATCTAGAGCAATGCTTGAAGGCTATGGGAACAACATCATGGGATAAATTCTAACATTAATAAATGATCCACTGTTTTTCCAGAACAGTAACTCGAATCAAAACAACACTTTTTACCCTGTTACAATAGTTAATGATCTATGGCTAAATTAATTCTTACATAACTCCTGAAGGGACACTATCATGGTGTCTTTGTCAGACTCTATTTGAAATTTAATAACATTTATGTCTGTAGTCATGTCAATAAGGGACAGGTTTTCATATTAAAATGTAATACTTAGGCTTACGGATATACGAACAAACCACTAACTATAAGTATGAGAAAAATAATAGTGATGTTATAATATTGTCAGAACAAGGTCACAGAGGAAAAAAGCATAAAATCAGCAACTGCTGACCCCATGAGAAAAGACCAATTAACCACTTATCTAAATTGAGAAATAAAGTCTCAATCTTCATGGTTTTATTGGATGACCATCAGAAGCGAGATACTGATAAATATACTGACTGCAACCTGCAATATAACTAGGTCATGATGACCTACTGATCTCATATATCTGTAAATAACCTAATTTCTGTGCTTGTGTGTGTGTTACCTGTCATGGTAAGGAAGGTCATCGATATGAGTAAATTTGTGGCCCAGTTAAAAGCAGAGATGACGGACACAGCCTTTCCACGGATGCCAGTAGGGAAGATCGCACTCAAAACCACATGAACCACTGGAGAAAGATGATCACACAGGCAGAAATGAGAAGTGAGAAAAAAGTAAGAGAATGAAAGAACAGCTTATAAAAATTTTAAATGTGCAACACAAGCTTTTCACAGATATGCGTCATTAAAAGAATAATTAAAACCTAAAAAAAAAAAAATGTAAATAAAAATATATTTTACTCAAGCTCCTGTTTTTCCAAACCTTTATGACTTCCTTTCTTCTATAGAACACAAAAGGAACAGTTTTGAAGAATATCCCGACTCTTTTCAATATATTGTAATGGAAGTGAATTGTGACTGTGAAGCTCCATAACAGAATCCCCCTTTTTAATTAATCCGTTTGAATGATTCGTTCACAAATGAAGCTGATCAAGTTCCCAAGTTCAGCTCACTGATTCAATGATCCGGTCACAGCAGTTAAGAGAGTAGAGTAGTAGCGATGTCCAATTCATGAATGAATCATTCATTTGAGGTTTAAATTTTCAATAAATCAGTCTGAATGTTTTGTTTAACAAAACGGGTTTGAAACGATTCTTGAGTTTCAATGAGTTTCAACTGATTCAATGATCTGATCACAACAGTTAAAGGGGTCATGAACTGGATTATTTGATTATTTTATGTTTCCTGGGGTGCCCTTATAATGTTAGTATGATTTTCACATAAAAAATTGTCATAATTTAGAAATAAAAGGCATTTATCCTACCCTGATTTTAGCCTCTGATTTGAATGCTCTATTTGAAGGGGCATGTCTGCTGTGAGACTTCAGAGATATGAGAGTAATAGGGTTGTACAACTCATGAACAAATCACTCTCTTGAGGTTGAGGTTCAGGAACTTTTTTTAATGAATTGCTCTGAATGATTCCTCTTTTCCCTTTTGCAATCCACAGACGGAAATCAGTCATATTGGTTTGGAATGAAATGAGGAAGATTAAATGATGACAGAATAAAAAAATTTTGGGCGAATTATCCATTTAAAGGGATATTTCACCCAACAATGAAAATTAGCCCATGATTTACTCATTTTATCATGGATGGAAGCACTTTTTTGGGCTTCAAATTTTCTCAAGCCATTCACTCCCATTATAAAGCTTAGAAGAGCCAGGGCATTTTTTAATATAACTCCGATTGTATTCGTCTGAAAGAAGAATGTCATATACACCTAGGATGGCTTCAGGGTGATTAAATCATCGGCTAATTTTCATTTTTGGGAGAACTAACCCTTTAACAGGAATGTCACATAACAGGAATGGTCACTTACTTGGTCCCAAGCTGATGGAGAATCCAGCTACATACACCAGCAGGCTGACCAGCGAGATCCATTTTAGAGAGGGCGACACCTCATTAACATCAACAGATTGAAGAGCAATTTTTGAAGAACCCTCAGCAGGTTCCATCAATGCTGTTCTGTTATCATAAGTGTAGTTTAAAATCCAATGGCCCTTAGTGTCATTAATGCTAGTGAGGAAAGGATCTGATTTGTGCTTGGTTTTAAGTTCATAATCAGAAGACTTGTATAAGCCCCTTGGAGTGTTTGTCTGAATATCAGTCTCATCTCCCATCCCAAGTACCGTAAGGTTTGCTTTATTTATGGGGCCTTTGCATAGACTGGAAACATGTGTGCGGCTCTGCATAGTAACGGCCCCCAGGGTTGCCGTTGACAACGTCATAATGACGGCGCCAACACACAGAAGGGCTTTAGGCCCCACTTTGTCCACTAGAAAGACTGCAGGAATGGTCCCGCCCACTTTTACCACACCAAACCCTGTGGACGCAAGAGTCGCTGCCTCGTTCCCATGGAAGCCCACACTGCTGAGAACAGTTGACGCGTACGCCAAAATGTTGGGCTGTCCCGTAGCCTGCTGCAAGAAAACCAGCGCAGCGCCAACAAGCAGTCTCTGAAGCATGTTGTCACAGGAACGGAAGAGGTCCAGGAAGCCATGCTGGCGCTCCGCTCCTAGTGCCATGCGAATCGCCCGAAGTTCGTCCTCCACCGCGTCTACCCCTTCGATCCCAGCACGGAGACGGAGGAGAGTGGCGTAAGCCTCCTTCTCACGCTGTTGGGCGAGCAAAAAGCGCGGACTCTGCGGCAACAGCGGCATGATGCTGGCTTGCAGCAAAGCAGGAATCAGTACGCCAGCGAACGTAAACCTCCATCCATTTGGGAGACCTGCGAATGCCCAACTCAGTCCAAATCCCAACAGCATCCCTAAAACTACCATTAACTCATATACACACACGCACCGTCCACGCCAGGTGGCCGGTGCCACTTCCGCTGCATACAGGCAAGACGCTGTGCCTGACAACGCTACCGCCATGCCGACCAACATCCGCCCGACAACTAGCGCCCAAAACGACACCACACACACACTCAGAAGAGTGCCCAGCACACACAGCAGGGCTGTGAGGATGATAGAGAACCGCCGTCCGTAACGGTCCAGGATGGTGCCGCCACCCAGAGAGAGAAGGAAAGCTCCAAACAGAAGAGACCCAACGACTTGCTCTTGCTCCGGGCAGGAGAGAGTCAAAGCATCCCTGAGTTGAAGCAAAGCTCCTGATATCAGACTCATCTCATAACCCATCATCAACCCACTCAGGCAGGCCACAGACACAGAACACAACACCAGCGCTGCACCATTACCTACAGAGAGAGGAGGACATTTTAAAAAAAGCACTGAAAAGTACTATAAACACATGCAAGCATCATACATTAATATGACTCTCAAATTACTACATAGATTCAACAGTGCCAGTATACAATCAAAATAACCCATGAATATGGAATTTTACAGTATGTCACAAAAATCATCATCACAGAATCACTTGACTGATTGTGTTTACTACAATCCCTATACTCAAACACATGCTCCCATGGCTTTCGTTTATGAGGTTTGTTTCATATTGTCCTACAAACAGTTATACAGTAAGCACTAGCAAGCATATGAATTGCTTTATTGCAGACTTTATAATCATTCTTATAATTAACTACAATCAACGCCTATAATTAACTACAATATAACTGACTATCAAACTATAATTATTTGACTATATATGACTGATTGATTACAACATCACAGCTGTTGCAAGATATGAACAGTGACAATGGGGTACCATTAGTTATGATTTGGATTACATAACTGTTGCACAACTAAGTCAACATGTTCTAGGTGCATCTTATCATTTACAAACAAATTATGAAACTTACATGTGAAAGATTTCTAATTCTAACAGATTACTAAACAAAGTAATATCAAAAGAACAGGAAATTTGAAAATTTCAAGGACGGATGTCAAGTATCCTGGCTATTTTGCCATGTGACAGATCTGTTTTAGTAAAGTTTGAATGGATGCATAGACCTTGACATCAAAAACTAAAAACATTGGACATTTTTGTCTTCGGTTAACTGTTATAAGGAATACTTACTTGGTTTTGCAGACAGGCTTTTCTCTAGATGTATGTGTGTATCTGGACTCTGTAGAAATGTTTTGCTCTGGGGGTCAGAAGTCATTCGTATGGACTCTTCAGATGCTTCCATGTTCTTCAAGGGTTGTGGTGCAACTAGAGTAGGTGGACAGTAAAAAAATATTATTTAACAATAGGTTCATAATAAACATTTGGTGATCATGCATCATCAGAAATAATATTAGCAATGAAAAAGGATACTGAGGAAACTAATTTAGACCTCTACCATGACACATTCACAACACTGGAGATATTCATTCGGGATTAGACCAATAGAAACTTTTCAAACATAGTCTGTCTCTTAGTAAAAAGATCTGCACTTAAATATATCTCTAATCAGCATGCAAATAACAATTTAACTCCTGAAAAACACAAACTGGTTCTCTAGTTCATGGAAGCTAATACTGACTAACAAATTCACCAATGAGAGCAGCACAACATGCATCAATAACTTAATTGCTGCTCTTAACACAGTTGTTACAGCATGTCCCAAACAGGAATGTACAGCCATTGACCATCTTGGATTTCTCAATGCCATTGCTATAGGCACAGATCAACAAGTAAAAGCTCAATATCATTCAAACAAAGCGTTCGCGTTTTAATGCGCCCGTTACCTCTTTAACATCAAAAATGGGGACTGCTGTCTATGAAATCATTGCAGCTCTTCACTTCTCTCCTCCTAGGTGGCAGGCAGTAACTTCTCTGTCCTTGTGTCGATACACGTTTCTTGTTTTGGAAGAAGTGACTCCGCCTACATTAACCAATGCAAAACAGCAAGACTGAAAGTGTGAAGTAAGCAGAAGGGTTTGAAGAACCAAGCAGCTCTGACTGGGCTGTGTTAATAAAGGATCCGTTATGACGGATATAATTATATAATTTTTCTACATAATGGTTTGGACTTAACGATGTGGTGGTGGCGACCCACACACATTACCACAAACGCATGTTGTCAGCAGCTGTTGCGGACGGTGCCCAATTTTTTCAGGAGTCGGAGTTCAGTTCCTTTAGATTGAATCTTTTGAATCAATGAACCGGTTCAAAAAAACCTGAAATTCGCCATTCAGCGCAGCTGCATTGTATACAGGGGTTACCAGGGTAACAGTTATATTTATTAGAGTGAATTTGCATTTTCATCATAGACTGTCCACACAGCGAAATTCCACCCATATTTTTAAATCATTATTTTTCTTAAAAAATGGTTTAAAGGCTGAAATGCATAACACGGTTTATTTATTTATTCATTCATTTGTCAAAACCTGTATTTGAACTATATGAGCTATTTAAATCGGAGTTTTTACAGTCATTTTACGGTTTAGGATGTTTTTTTTTTATTATTATTATTAACAGAAAACCAGTTTCAGGGCAACTGTCACAAAAAAGAGCAGTTAAAATCAATATCACCTTTAACGGGATATTGCCCTACCTCGCCCACGTGGTATTAATTTTATTTGCGCAGGTCCTAAATAGCCTTAAATTTGATTTTAAAATCCCTGCAGAATCAGATACCGTGGCGTAGAACATTTGCTGAACCTGACACTGGCATAGGCCAAATCCCAGCAATGAGCAAACGCTCCCATATGTAGGCCTATAGTAATATGTATATTTACCTCGCTTTGGACGATACTCTTCCTGCGTGAGTCTACGTTAAACTATGTGCTGCTGATGCTGCGTGGAGAAGGTCATGTGTGCTGACGAGTTGTGAGGAAAGATTTGTTTGAGGTATATATAATATATATATATATATATATATATATATATATATATATATATATATATATATATATATTTTTTTTTTTTTTTTTTTTTTTTTTTAATACTAATTGTATTACGTGAAACAATTCCGTTGTGGCTTCACATCTGCTCTGAGGAGTTCGAAACCTACCGCACATTTTATGTTGCTCATTTTATACTAGTTTTTCCTGCTTTTCCACCTATTTATATCGTAATGCGTGTAACATCAGGGGCCATAAACATAGCCATTATGTTAAGACTGTCTTTAGAACTAGGCTATTACAAACAACTAGCAGTTAGTAGAGAGGTAATCAGTCTTACTTTTCAAATTCATGATCAAATTAGACCAATACGTTTTTATGACTTGAAACAGTTATGAAGAAATTGATGACTAACTTGTAAGACTAGTCTTAGCAGTTTATGCAACTGGCCCCAGGCTAAGAACTTAGTCATCACATTTTTTTCTTTAAGATTGTTCATTACTGTTTCAAGTCAGTTATACAGTTGGTCATACATAGTAGTACCTAAGACACAGTCTTTACATAATGGCTATTTATGCAACCGACCCACCTCGGCCTAATGGAATATAAAACATTTTTTAACAGAATAGCCCTGTCATTTCCAGAACAGCTTATCCTGATGATATAGTGCCATCTACTGGCCAGAGAACTGCAATTACATGAAAGAGTGACAAAAGTTCAACGGCACACAAACATGACTTTGAGTTTGAATAGATGTTTTTTTTTTATATATATATATATATATATATATATATATATATATATATATATATATATATATATATATATATATATATATATATTATTCCTTAAATTTATTATGTGCGGGTGATTTTTTTTTACAAACTATTACAATCATTGTCAATTAAAAAATAAATAAATGCAAACTTCCCTACGTGCTGGAAACCAAAAACAAATGCAAACCCATTGATGGAACACAAATCTGAAAGTAAACAGAAATAAAAAGTTTATACATAAATTGGTGCATAGAATAACTTTATTATGTTTATATTTGCTTGTTTGTATCATATCAATCTTCAGATCATGCTTTAAAAAACAAATGTGGTCACTTTTTAAAAGCAACATTGGGAGGCGCTAGCAGACAAGAGATCTCTGTCTATCTATCTATCTATATCATCTACACTGTATTTACAAAAGATTGGGACAACTGCCTGTTGCATAAACCAAGTTAGACATAAATTTTATAAAGTTTACAGAGTTTTCTTTAATACTGTTAACTTTTTGAAATCAGTTAAATAAAAATGTAGACTGGCCTAATTTGATATGGAAAAGTAAGAATGACTGCCCCTTGACTAACTGCTAGTGGGTCATACTCGATCTTACGACACTGTCTTAACATAATGTTTATGCAACTGACCCCTGACCATCACACCAACAGGGACTTTAATGACATTGCATTCTAAATACATATTCATTAATATGGAGTTGGTCTTTATGGACATTGCTTTGTGCACTGGGGCACAGTCCTGGTAGAAAAGGGTCTTCACCAAGTCTTCCAAAATGTCTTGGTATGCTGAAGCATTAAAAATTCCTTTCACCGAAAGTAAGGGTCCTATCCTAACCCCTGAAAAACAGCCTCATACTATTACCCTCCTCCACACCATGCACAATGCCTCCTGGCATCCACCAAACCCAGATTCACCCATCAGACCGCCAAACAGAGAAGCATGATTCGTCACTCCACAGAACATGTTTCCACTGCTCCAGAGTCCAGTGACTGTGTGCTTTACACCACTCCGTCCGACACTTGGCATTGTACTTTGCGCTGTGAGGTTTGCATGAAGCTGCTCAGCCATGGAAACCCATTCCATGAAGCTCCCGCCACACAGTTTTTGTGCTGATATTAATGCCAGTGGAAGTTTGGAATCAGCTGAGCATTGGCGACTTTTACGCACCATGCACCTCAGCATTCGGTGACCCCGCTCTGTGACTTTACATGCTTTTCCACTTTGTGTCTGAGTTGGCGTTGTTCCTAAACGCTTCCACTTTTCCTGTAATACCACTTTAAGTTGCCCATTGGAATATCTAGCAGGGATGAAATTTCACAAACTGACTTATTCCAAAGGTGGCATCCTATCATCGTACCATGCTTGAATTCCTGCTCTTCAGAATGATGCATTTAATTATTTTAGTACAATGCAATGTTGTCCCCCAAAATTTCTATTGTGAGATTTTATGATACCACATATTTGCATGTTATTGATAAGTGTTATATTTAGTAACCTTTCATTATCACAGTCACAAAGCCATGTTGGCCTGTTGAAAGCCAAAGTATCTTTACAGCTAATCATTTCCTGTGTATCTTGCATAGGATGTCTGTAAAATCTCTTTTACGTAAGCAATGCTAAGGTCAGGTTTACTTTTAATAAACTACCAGTCATTTCGCTGATGCGTGGCCGCGTTTCTGTTGAACTTGCTCAGACCATTACACCGGGTCTCAGAAAAGGAGTTCCAGGAGCCACAGTTAATACATGCAAACATTGACAGCTGCCAGAGAAATTAAAATTATGCTTGGTTAAAGAATGTGCAGGGGTGGCGTGAGCGCTGGGTTGGGAAAGAAAGACTGTGACGCACAACACTGTACTAAAAGAGACCTTTGATCAGCTGAGGTAACCAATGACGTTTCATTTTTGCTTTACACAGTTAAATTATATATCCCAGTGTTATAGTTTCATCTACCTATTGTCTTCTTCAGGAAAACAAAGATCGTTTTGGGGAAAAATAACCATAAAGTTTTATTGCGAACCAAACAAGGTCACATGATTCAAACATTTTACAGTACATTTATAGTTACATATAAGCATACATTAGGTTTTTGTTCCATATACATTAAAACTAATACATAGACCTTAAAATATACAAACAAACTTAAATAACCTTACAGTCATATTCAATGGAATGTGATGTTCAGACAAACTGGCCCATTTCTGAGCTGTTACGATTACTGTACATCCTAGGAAGACTAAGGAGGGACAGAGACGTCGTATTCCTTGGTCCAGGTGCGTATCTACAAACACCAGCAGCACATTCCTCTAGCACCTTCCGCTCAAGTCAAAAGAACAAGAAAAACACAGAAAAAGAAGTGCTCTTTAAATTAGGAAAATAAATGTGCAACTTGATCCCAGACGCGTAACTGAAAGATCACAGAAACATCAGATGCTGATATATTTTAGTGGTTTTAGCGTCATGTTGACTGTAGTGTATCTGACACGGACTGACATGCCAGATCACATGATTTAGATTAAACAAACATGTGTGAAGGGGTGTTAAAATGAAGGCACATACACATTACACACACACATTCAATCCATCCAAAACAATGAAGTCTAGCACAAACAATCCTATAAAAGTGAATAAGTTGGAAATAAAACTCAAGAAAGGAAAAGTACATAACAAACGTCCATTAGCATCGATCTTCTCTCATTCCTTTTCCCCATCTGTCTGTCTGACACAACCTGGGGTGAAAGCGGAGAAGAAATCGTGCATTCGGATGCAGACGATGAAGATGACAAGTCTTTTTTTAATGTGTAAAACTCAGGCCTTTTATCAAAGGCCTTTTGAGCTGCCATATGCCATGTGCAAATGCCCCCTATCTGGAGGGAGGGAAATGAGACAGGGTTTCTTTTCTCATAGTGATGCACTACAGGTGTGAATCCATGGGACAGTGTTTCCATGGTAATGAGCTACAGGTCAAAGTCTATGGGATGAGGTTTCTGCTTCGACGGGCTACAGGTAGGAATCCATGGCAGGGGCGTAAGAGAATCCCAGGAAAGCCTCGCCTGCCTCCGTGATGCTGGCTGTCACTAGAGCGCTGTCCGGGGAGCAGCCGATTGAATTTGGCACCGGCTCGTCTGTGAACTCGGGGTCGAAGTGTCGCAAGTCATTAGGCCCCGTCTGAAACAACAAAATGACATTGCAATAAATTGATTAGAAGTTACAAAACTTGCATTGCTGGATTTTAACTGCCCGTTTTCTTATCACAAATGATGCCAGCATGACTAGGTCCTTCTTATCTCTAACATCCAGTGCAATGTGGTCATGACCCACAGTCAACCGAGAAGAGCGGTGGAACGTACCACGTTAGGGTTGAAGGGTGGCGTCAGCTTCTTGGCATTTAGATCATCCCAGTTTATGGGAGAGAAGAACATGTGGTTCTTGATCTCAGTCTACAAAAGTGAAATAGAAGATACATTATATATGAGCAACAAACTGCTATTTGATATAATCAGGCAAAGACTTTGCTAAAATTCAAAGACACTTACAAAATCATCAGTGAAGCCCAGTCTCTTGGTTCGGTCTTTTTGCAGCAGGCCTTCCAGCAGGTGTCTGGCAGCGTTGGATATGTTGGGTTTGAGCTGCAGTGGCTTGTTCAAGATGTTGTCGTACATTTCCGCTGTGTTACGGCTGTAGAACGGAGGCTGTGGAGAAACCATAAAAACAGTCAGCAATCATGTAAAAAGCCAAGTACTCAAGTCAGTTCCAATTCAGTTAAGTTAGCTAATTAGTTCAATGCATTTAATTTAGGCATGAAGTGCATTTATTTTGCTGAAATAACTCACCAGGCCATATAACATTTCATACAGCACTGCACCCAAACACCACCAGTCCACCGTCCGGTCATACGGCTGCTTGTGTAACACCTCCGGTGCCAAATACTGCAAGACAAATAGAGAAAACGTTTTTTTCTCATCAAGACGTGTTTACTTATCGACTGCAAATGCAATGGCATTGTTTGAAAGCAGCCGTTGTCTACCAATAAAAGTGCACAGCGTTTACCTCTGGTGTTCCACAGAATGTTGATGTTGTTCCATTGGGTTCTATGTTCTCTTTGCACAGGCCGAAGTCAGTCAGGATTATGTGTCCTTGTGAATCCAAGAGAATGTTCTCTGGCTTCAGGTCTCGGTACACAATGTTCAGCGAGTGCAGGTACCCCAAGGCGCTTGCAATCTCGGCTGCATAGAACCGCGCACGTGGCTCCAGAAAGCATCGCTCCCTTTGCAGGTGATAGAAAAGCTATGGAAAAACAAAGAGAAAGAGGAGACCGATTAGGCTGTGAATTCCATATCCTGAATGACATACTTAATCAAGGCTTTCTAGACTCTGCAATCCTGAACAATGGCAGGAAATGAGAACGTAACCCCCCCTACCCCCGCCCCCCTCTCAGAGATGTCTGTTGAGTTAGATCAAGTCTAAACCACCACATCTGGTAAATCTGGCTCCCCCGACCTCACACACTTTCCCCTCCCAGCCATTTCCTGAGGAGAGTTTCCTATTCAGGGCCCAGCCGCTCCTCTTTGCTTCTCATGACAGGATATCCTTTTTCTGTCTGCATCTACCTCACTGTCTCCTTCCAATATTCTATTTTCTATCACTCTCTTATCAATATTGTTCTTCTAGAATTAGACAAAAAGTTGGCAAACCACAGCTCCATAAATAGAAAAATCATTTATAGTATGTTCTAACCAAAAAGTAGTGTTTCGAGTCATATAAATATTTGGTAACACTTTAGTTTAGTCCAATTCTCACTATTAACTAGTTGCTTATTAACATGCCTATTACTATGATATTGGCTGTTTATTAGTACTTATAAAGCACATATTAATGCACAACCCTATTCAACCCCTTAATTCTAACCAATATCTAAATTTAACAATTACCTTACTAACAATTAATAAGTAGTAATTAGGAGTTTATTGAGGCATAAGTCGTAGTTAATAGTTAGTTAATAGTGGGAATTGGACCTTAATCTAAAGTGTGACTAAATATTCTTCTATCTGACTGCTGTGTAACATCTTAAAAACAATGCAAATTAAATTACGCACCTCTCCGCCGTTGATGTAGTCCAGTACAAAGTAGAGTTTATCAGCAGTCTGAAAGGAGTAATGAAGGCCCACCAAGAAAGGATGCTTAACATTCTTCAGTAACACGTTGCGCTCAGACATGATGTGTTTCTCCTGAGGTTAGAGGTCATGATAAGAGGTCTAACATACCACTATGCAACCAATGCATTCTACATATTACTGCTTGACAAAAAACATAAGGCAGTTGTCATGAGAAGTGAATTGCTTTGTATGATCCCATACCTCCTTTTTCTTCAAGATGGCTTTCTTTTGCAGCACCTTGACTGCGTAGAACTTCTCATCGCTCCGGTGGCGGGCCAGAAGAACCTTGCCAAAGCTGCCTTTTCCAATGACCTTGAGGAAGTCAAAGTCCGATGGTTTGGCAGTGGGGTTGGAAGAAGGACCGAGGTTTATTTGCTGAGAAGGACTTGGCTGGAGAGGAGAGAGATATAATTAGACAAATATGATTCAGACATTGTTTTGTAGAAATATGCATTGTGCATATACACACATGCTTTCAATGGCCAAACAACATACCGGTGGGGAAGGGTTGCTGTTCATCAGTTCAGGATCTTGTGGAGGTGTCAAGTTCAAGATGGACTGGACCTCAGGACTGCAAGAAGAAAATATCAGATGCAAAGTTATAACAAGGGCAATTCAACAAACAAACAAGGAGAAATGTAAAAAAGCTAAAAATAAATAGTAACTATTTTAAAATAAGGCCTGGTGAGTTATTTCAACAAAATAAATGCATTTTAAGCCTTTAATTGACAGTATATTAGCTATAATTGTACATTTGAAAAATAATTATAACTTTGGCAAAAGTAGAAAAAACATCTTTACATTTCTTTACATATGTGCATAAAATAAACTTACTGCTTGCATGCATAAGAGTTTGTGGAAAGCTTCTGGATAAAGTCATTCAGTCCCATCTTTCTCTGTTTCATAAAGGCTGCACATAAAAGAGAGAGAGAGAAAATACATTTAAAAGAAAGATCACTTAATATGCTTCCCTTAATTTGCTAAAGTTGGTTCAAGAGATTCCATTCATCTGAAAAACAAAGCCTACCACTGAGATTAGCTACTAGTCCTCTTGTTTTAGAGTAGGTCAAGTCTGGAGCTGGAACGCTCGTCTCCGTTTGAATTGTCATTGCAGTTTTCCACTCCGGGCCAGTAACCAAAAAGACACAAAGCGCTAACTGAACTCCTACACTACTGTTCCAACTATTTAAAAGGCTGGGGGAGGAGGCTAGAGATCGCTTTCCGCTAAGAGGCGTGGCTATGTGTGTGTTCTTAGAGAGGAGGCGTGTCCTGACGCAAGTCTCTGTCTAAGGGGGCGTGGTCTGTCGTAGTCGGCCGTGACGTCTATGAGGGGACAGCTGTGAGTGAAGGGTACACCACGAGCACGTCACGCCTCAAAATCTGATGTTAACATGCAGTTAAAAACAAGATCTTCCCGGATCTAACAAGCTCAGCAGGACTACATGTTCTGGTGAGAGCAACGTTAGAAGGGTTCAAAATCGATACAAAACTTGAGCCAATGAGTCACTGCACTTTTCTTTTATTTAAAAAAACCTATGCCGGTCTGTCTGCCTGTCATAATACAATACCGGTCTTTCTCAATGTAAACAACGTGTCAGTTCAGTATAAAAGTAAAGAGAAAACAGGAGAGATCGGGTTGATTCATCAGATCAAACGCATATGCCATTCAAGAGTGCACATATCAATGAATCCTGTAATAGCTCACTATTTCGCTCTTTCCCGTCACGTTTTCTCTCAAAGACCCATTTTATTCGTTGTGACAGATGACGCATGAATGAGACAAAAGCAAAGGGATTCGAGCCAAACTTCAGTACTCGTTGGAAAACTACTGACTGTATTAACGGTGAATGAACCGTTCTTTTGTGTCGGATCTTTCAAATGAATCGGTTCAACCGATTTACAAAACAGTCCGAACGATTCAATCACGAATTAAACTGATTCAGTCCGAGCCGTTCTGTCAACTAACAACTCACGATTAACATGTCTGAATAATGAGAAGTAACCGATGATAGTGATAGTAAGAGCATTTTTTTACAATAAACATTTAGGCCTAATAAATAAATAAAACGTTAAAACAAATGTGCATACATATTAAATGTTTGAAGTAGGATAATTATTCCACACCGCGATGCCAAGGCGTAATAATGTCATGAAGTAAAAATGGCTTAATTTGTTTTTGAATGGGTGTTCATTCGCATAAATGAGACGGACTTTTGCTGCATTAACTTGCTTCCAGGAAAATTCAAGCGTTCTTCTGCATTCTTTCCTTCTGTCACTTAGAGCCCGTGAGGCTACACAAGATCATGAAATGCCATAGTTTGCCACAGTTACACAATGTCATGCCCCACTCACATACCCAACTCATAAGTTAAAAAAACAAAACTCAAAACATAAGCCATAAGATTTAAACTCATAAATGACTGGATTAATGGTTGGGTTGTGGCAATAAAAAATCTTTATTAGGCCTACTGTTAGCTCGTGGCACTGAACCAGCACTGTCCCAAAGCTTTACAACAAAATGCACCAGCTGTTGAATTAGTATTAGTAGACAATTATAGCACCTAACAACATTAATTGAATAAATATAGCCTAATGCATACATCCCAAAAATATTTTTTTTATTGTGACAATTTAGACATCACTCATGATACAGTGCAAGAAGCATTGATTAAGACAACATGATGGCTATAATGAACATCCACTTAATATGCATTTTTACGTTGCTCAAACTTGTAACGTTAAGGCTACACTGTAAAGTAACCATATCGTATAAAAGGTTTGAACGCTCGTTGCCACCTTCCAGATGTTTTGAATAAATCGCTATATTAACTATAGACATTGGCCAATTGTGTAATATAGCCTACCCATATCACCGGTTTATTGTGAATAATGTTATTGAAAAAAGTAGGCTACAAACCCTTTATTTCCGCCGAAGTTCTCATTGTGCTGTAAATCTCTGTAAATCTGTTATGAGAGCCGAGACTGACTAGTGTTTCATTTATATGGCAAAGGCAGAGCCAAGTGCACATATCAGACTAAATCAATATAGCCTAGATATGAATACGTTGTTAAAACCGGGTCACTGCCCCTAAGGTAACGCACCTATAGATGCCTCCAGTAGGCTACAGCTTCAATAAGCGGACCGTCATTTAAATTAAAACAGTTCCATTATACAAACTTTCCGCGAGATTTTCGGCAAGATTCAACTTACATGTGAGCGGTGAAGTTTTGTCTTTCATGGGGTCAATGAAAAGAGTACGGAGCCGCAGACACGCTTGACGAGGAAGTTTGGAGGTGAAAGGATTTTCTCAATCCGTCGCATTCCACCAGGGCTGATCTGACACCGGATATCTGCGGGGCGGAGTTTCTCCTGCCCTCCAACAATGTGCTTCACTATTTTCATGCGGAGCCAGAGCAAAATGAACTTGGAGGCTGTCTGTCAAAGCCCAGTCAGTTGCCTACCTCAACAGAGTATTTTGTGCATCAATGGCGTGTGCGACACAATTGAGACCATTGAAGGGACTTTTAATGCGGGAATGGAGTGTGTAGCTACTACCGTTAGTTTTGTATTTTTCTGTCTGAATAAGAGAATTCAGATGAAACAAACATGATGAAGCGAACCTCTCAAACGTTTAGATTATTAGAAAAACAAAGCATGAAAATGATCACACATAAAACACTGAAACACATAATCTTAAAACCGGGGCTAGTTGCCACATTGAATGAGGTAAGTTGTCACAATAAAAACTTAGCCTACCTTTTGTAATAATATACCAGCTTTTCCGCTAAATGTAAACACTACAACAATTATGAAGAACATAATTCACAAAGCAAATGTAATCAGTCCTACTCAACCTGCTCCGAGCGGGATTTGAACCAGGGTTTCCTACAGGGTTTGTGCTAACAAGGATGCTAAAGACTAGCCACTAGTGTCAGTCACTAGCACGCCTCTTGAGGCCAGGGGAGTGAGGTTCACACACAAACAGCTCTTACTTGCTTACATCCGTTACACTAAACCCCTTAAACATCACTCCCATCTGGGTCACGGCACCAAATGTACCAAAGGGCGCTAAAGACTGCAGTTGCTAGTGTCAGTCACTATCGCGCCTCTTGAGACCAGGGGAGTGTGGTTTACTAGCACAACATTGTTGTGAATAACATTTTAACATTTAAAACATGACAACTTTGCTGTGTGACAACTAGCCCTGGTTTTCCATACGCCACACTTCTGTATGTCATCACCACTGTCATAAATTACTTTCATTGTAGTTGTCTATTTTTCGCAACAGTTTTATGCGATGTTTAGAAACTAAGTTTGCAGTTCAATACTCTCTATTTTGATTCTCTTCCCCTTCTGTCTTCTTGTGCTCATCTCATCCATATTCTCGTCTTTTTCAATCTCTCATTCTGTAAATAGGAAGTGTGTGAGTGAACAGAGGTCTGGGAGAGGATAGAGAGACAGAAGGAGCACACAGAGATCAACGGGGCTTCAGTCCTAAGTGTCCAACCACTTTGTTTATTTATGTTGGGTGATGGAGATTACGTAAAATCTTATTTAAATGCTGCTAAGAACTCAATACAGGGCCAAAACATTATGCATACTAATGTGGACTTAAATCATATGCTGGTTTCAAGAGCATTATGCAATTTCCCTCAGACACACACATTCGCATGAATGCATACAAATATGTGCGTACACAAACACACCTGCAATGACTACATCAGGAGAAACTCTGGAGCTTATGAGATCATTTAGACAGATTTAGTGTATGAGCAATGTAATATGAACACAAACAAATGTAATAAAGATGTACTGTAGTTCATAGGGATTGTACTAAATTAAACATTTATGAGACTGCTAAATGTCAGGGATTTCAAATTCCCTAATTTCTAGAGTACTCCATACTCTCACATGTTTTGTTTAAATGGGAAGCACATTTAATTCAGCTGACTGGTCCCAGGACACAGTGCTCTCTGTACCTGTCCTAGGTTCAGTGTTGTGATATAACAAGGGAAAAATCTACTTACCACAGAAATAAGATAAAAGTAATAAATCAATTATTTTTAGTATTTTTCATTTTCTTTTTTCAGATAAGCTTATCACGTATCCATAAATAACTGGTATTATATAACCATGTCATGGTTAAGGAATTTTTGACAATCTTTTATCCACAGTGTCAGCATCAGATAATTTATGGGTGAGCTATTAGGGCCTTTTTAACTTGATATCATGGACAATAAAACAAACAGGAAACACTTCTATGTGACTTCTAATTTATGTCATAACCCAATATAAACTTGATTTTTGTTGAAAAAATGTACACTACTGTTTAAAAGTTTGGGGTCGGTAACATGTTTTTATGTTGTTGAAAGAAGTCTTGTATGGCTTGCAAGGCTGCATTCATTTAGTAAAAACTAATATTATAAAATATTATTAGAATTTAAAATAACCATTTTCTATTTTAATATATTTAAAATTGTAATTTATTCCTTTGATGGCAAAGCTGTGTTTTCAGCATCATTACTCCAGTCTTCACTGTCACATGATCCTTCAGAAATCATTCTAATATGCTGAAACTTTTCTTATTATTATCAATGTTGGAAACAGTTTTGCTGCTTAAGATTTTTGTGAAAAAAGTTTTTAAGGATTTTTGTGATTAATAAAAAGCTCAACAGAACAGCATTTATTTGAAATAGAAAACATTTTATTATGTATTTAGTTGTTACATAAGTGCAAAGTAAAAGTGCATATTTTATCAATTTTATACATACGAAAAGTTAAACAAGCCCAAAAGAGAGGAATTCTGGCTAATTTCATTTAAAAAAGGAAAAATGTCTTAAAAGAACAAGATATTTTGCCTCTTTAAAATCATCCAAAGAAAAGGGCAAAGAAAAGTTCCTCTAATTGAATAATCACACTTATACATCAAATGTTATCAGTGTCAGTTTAGCGAATACAATGCATGTTCACAAGAACTTGATATGTGTGGTGCATTTGTACCAGGTGGTGTTAAGTGTTTGCAGTTGAATAGTGTAGGAGTGCTTTATTCACAGAAGTGCTGTTTTGAGCACTTACCTAAAAATAGTTATTAAAGGTTCAACTCTAAGCCTACATGGATCAAGGTGATTATGGGTTATGCTTATACCAGCAAAACAGAAAAACAGAGAGAAGAAACAAAGCAACTCAAAAAGGAAAAGAAGTAACTCAACTGTACTGACCAATCGAAGAGAGATCCTGACAGAATTATGACGATGAGTGAATGAGAGAAAATGTATAAGAAAGAGAGGGAGAGTCTGGAAATAAGGCAATGAAAGGAGCAAAAGACTGGTTGAAAATACTTACTGGTGTCAGAGGGGCAACAATAATCAGACTCAGGGTCTCCATGGTAGTAGAGGTCCATTGCCTGGGGGAAAAAAGTAATGTAGGTCAGTGCAACATGTCTTCAATGAAAACATTCTTTTGTTGTGTTAAAATTGCATGTCTCTTTAGACCTATACACAAGTTTAATGATTGAGGCCTTGGTACTTAAGGAAGTAACATCACTGAATGTGATGAGTTTCCCTAAATGTTTTTTTTTTTAAGCGAAACTGCATTTCTAACAATATTAGAAATAGGACTTTGCTTCATTAATAATGTGCCTTAGATTTACTGAGAGACGGGATGACGTTCAGATGGACTGTCGCATCGGTCTTAATCTACAGTTTGGAAAAAATTAAATGATGTGACATATACAGTTCCCTTTCGAGAGGTCTCTCCTATTGCGTAAGTAGCTTACGCTATGGGAAAACTCCTTTTCTCGAGAATATTGAAGTCTTTATGTAAAACGCATTGCAGCTGCACAGCTGACAGCAATGAACGAAGGAGCTCGGTCATTGGCTGTGCTGCGGCAACTTGCTCGAACCAATGACGGGGCGACTCTGAATGCGCGACTAATGAGCGCGCTTCGCGCCCGCGAAAGCCTTCGCCGCCGTGGAAAAGCATACCAGCGGGATTGCTACGAGGACGTCGGCACCTTCAGCCGCCTTCGAACACCATCCTACTGAGCCATCCAGCGCGCCACACACGCAAGTATTTTACATCTGTTCGCCCCGCGACATTTGTAAAAGAGCAATTTTTCTGAGGCGTTGTTTCAAATGCCTTCCTGCGCGTCGTGCAGAGACCTTCTCCCGGACGGGGATCGTCACATCATCTGCGCTCGCTGCCTGGGCCGGAACCACGCAGAAGCTGCTTTGACCAAGGGCGGATGCCCGGAATGTGACGACCTGGGTCTCTCCACACTGCGGGCTCGCTTCGCCGCTTTCGCCGCGAGCGAGCCCATCGCCACCACCCCTCTGTTTGAGCCGCGCTTAAAAAAAAAAAAAAAACGCCGCTCACAGAGGCTTCCTGAACCTGAGCTCAGTGACGTCACGCTGAGCCAGTCTCCGTGTGCTTCACCGCCGCTCTTGCCTTCCCCACCGCCGGTTCAGTTCACTCAGCCGGACCCACACCCCTCTAGCAGAGCGGTGGGCCTTGTGACTTTCGGCGCGTCCGAGGACGACGGGGGAGTGGATGACAGCCTGTCCATCGACGCTGCATCTGACGACTGGCCGGGCTCCACTTTCGACCCCGCCCCGTCGACGCTAGCTAGCACGAGTGCGGGCTCCACCATGGATACGGAGATTATCCGCATCCTCACGAAGGCCGTGGAGGACCTCGGGCTCGATTGGTGTTCTCCGCCAAGTCATGGAAAGCCCCCCACTCTGCGCGCCTAAAGCCTTCTTTTTCTTCTTCGCTCTCCTCAGTGGACGGCGCGAAGGAAAGAGGCTACGAGGGAACGCCGCCCCTCGAGGAGGCCGTGGCCAATCATCTCTGCCCGCCCTCCACCACCGGATGGAAAGCCAAAGCTTCCCACCCCTCGAAGCCCTGCCGCACTACCTCTGCTCTCGCCGGTCGCGCCTACGCCGCCGCCGGCCAAGCTGCATCAGCGCTTCACTCAATGGCGGTACTTCAAGTGTTCCAAGCCAAGCTTCTCCGCTCTATGGACGAGTCTGGCCCCGAACCCGAAGCCTTCAGGGACCCACGCAGCGCAACTGATATAGCTCTGCGAGCCACGAAGGCCACCGCCCAGTCTATTGGCCGTGCTATGGCTAATTTGACTGTTCTCAAGCGCCATCTGTGGCTGACTCTGACTGAGATGAAGGACGCGGATAAGGCGCCATTTCTCGACGCGCCTATCTCCACCAGCGGGCTGTTTGGACCGGCGGTTAAAGGTTTCGCCGAACGCTTCACTGAGGCCCAGAACGCTTCACAAGCTATGCGTCATTTCCTGCCAAAGCGCTCCAGCTCATCGCAGAGCAGACAGAGACCGCCACAGCCGCAGCGGGCTAGAACAGCTCCCACCGCCTCTCAGCCCGCGCCTCAGGCTGACGCTCGACGCCGCTCGCGCTCTCAAAAGCCGTCCTAGCCACAGAAATGAGAAGAGAGAGTGCGTGTCTCGCAAAAGCCGGACCACTCTCTCTGCAAAAGCTCAAACATTACCCAGTCCCCTTACAGGCGGCTGGATATGTCCATACAGCAGTCAATGGGCCAGTCACAGAGCTCCCTCATCTGCAAACAAACGCCGTTTTTACGGCGACGCACAGAAAACACAAAAAATAGTATTTTTCTGCCTGCGTCACTAAGGGTTAACATGTCCACAAAGTGTGCATTCCCAGATACTGTCAAAACAGTGCCAAATTCATTCCCAGCTCAGGCTGCGCTTCCCATGAATGTAGATCACGTGCCTACGGTCATGTACGCACCACTACACACAAGCACTGTTCACAATTATAAATTCATCCCCAGTAAAAGCGGGAAACATTATAAAGGTGACGCGTGTGCCTAACACTGTTTATGCACCCCCACTTATAAACACTGTCCTTACAGTGTCAAACACAACCTCAGCTCAGGGTGCGAGTTTTACAAACACAGCGCGCGCTGTTGTAATCACACACGCGCCCATTCACTCAGCTGCTCAGCGCGCGCCCGCGCCTCTGAGAGCTACGAGCTCAGGCGATTCGCTGGCCAGGTCCCTACGTCACAGCAGCCCGCCCCTAGCCTGTATTCAGCCCATATCTGTACACGCAGCGGCATGGGAAAACATTCCAGATATGCCGAAATGGGTATTGAATATAGTAAAGCACGGATACTCGCTCCAGTTCGCTCGCAGACCACCACGTTTTACGACTGTGGTCGAGACGAAAGTGAGAAAGGAGTGTTCACATGTTCTACGCACCGAGGTGCGCAAACTAATAGAAAAGGGCGCTGTGGAAACTGTTTTCCCCCTCTCTGAGCGGGACAGGTTTTTACAGCCGCTATTTTCTCGTCCCGAAAAAGTATGGCGGTCTCCGCCCCATCCTAGATCTCAGACACCTGAACAAAGCACTAATGATTCGCGCGTTCAGAATGTTAACAACCAAGCATATCCTCGCGCAAGTACGCCCAGGAGATTGGTTTCTCTCAGTGGATCTGAAAGATGCTTACTTTCCCATTCCAATAACGCCTCATCACAGGCCGTTTCTGAGATTCGCTTTCGAGGGACAGTCATACCAGTACACAGTACTTCCGTTCGGCCTGTCCCTGGCTCCCCGTACATTCACGAAATGTATGGATGCAGCACTTTCCCCCCTAAGACGAAGGGGAGTGCGAATACTGAATTATCTCGACGATTGGCTGGTTCTAGCACAATCAGAGAGTCAGTTAATAACACACAGATCTTGGATTATCAGCCATTTAGAATGCCTGGGTCTAAGAATCAATTTTGCAAAAAGCATACTATCTCCCAGCCAGAGGATTTCTTTCCTGGGAATAGTTCTAGACTCGATGCAAATGACAGCGCGTCTCTCATCAGAGCGCGCGCTTACCATCCGGCACCTTGCAACATCATTCAGGGCGGGCGCGCGCGCCCCCGTCAAACGGTTTCAGAGGATGCTCGATCTCATGGCCTCAGCATCGGCCGTACTCCAGCTAGGATTGTTGCATATGCGCCCTCTCCAACGCTGGCTCAAAGAGCCGCGTCCCTACTCACGCGTGGCGTTCGGGCCACTTTTTAATCAGAGTGAACCACGGCTGTATAAAAGCCCTGACGCACTGGAAAGCCGCCGACTGGTACCAGTCAGGCGTGAGTCTGGGTGTGAACACAAGGAGAAAGATGATAACGACAGATGCCTCCAAAATAGGTTGGCGGGCCCTTTACGAGGACAGGCCTGTCTCCGGCTTTTGGTCAAACCCGGAGAAGCGCCTACACATAAACTGTCTGGAAATGAAAGCGGTCGCTTTGGCTCTCAGAGCCCTGCTCCCACATCTAAAAAACGAACACGTCCTGGTCCGAACGGACAACATGACGGTAGTGTCGTACATAAATCGCCAGGGTGGACTCAGGTCGAGCTTCATGCATTCAATGACCAGGAGACTCATTTTATGGTCCCAGCACAACTTGCGCTCGCTGAGAGCAGCGCATGTGCCAGGCGCCCTGAACCAGGGGGCAGACATGCTATCCAGAGACAAGATTCTCCCAGGAGAATGGGCTCTCAACCCGCTGACGATTCAGTGGTTATGGAAAACCTTTGGCAAAGCGGAGATCGACCTCTTCGCCTCCAAGGAGAACGCGCACTGCTCTTTTTTTCTTCACGAAAAGCACGGACGCGCTCGCCCAGAGCTGGCCGAGCCGCCCCTTATATGCCTTTCCCCCGATCGCGATGCTGCCACAGGTCATCAGTCGGGTCAGAGAGGAGAAAAACGCAGTGCTGCTGATAGCCCCACTCTGGAAGAACCAAACATGGTTTCCAGATCTGATGCAAATGCTATCTGCACCACGGCCGATTCCACTGAGGCCAGACCTCCTCAGTCAGGCCAGCGGGATGATATTTCATCCCCGCCCCGATCTGTGGGCCCTTCATGCATGGCCCCTCAACGGGTTCCCAGGAACCTCGCGAACGGAGCACTAAAAACCATCGCTGAGGCGCGGGCGCCCTCCACGAGACGCTTATATGCCCAGAAATGAAAGTGTTCAGTGACTGGTGTAATGCCAAGGGCCTGAACCCTGAGACATGCGAGATTACGAATGTACTCGTTTTTCTACAAGGGCTTCTGGAGGCGGGCCGCACCCCCTCCACGCTCAAAGCGCTTTCGACAAGCGCTGCCTGCCTAGAATTCAGTCCTAACGACTGCAGGGTCGTCCTTAGGCCGAAACAGGGGTATATTCCTAAAGTGCTCACCACTCCCTTCAGAGCACAGGTTATCTCCCTAACTGCGCTTTCGTCTCCAGCAGACGAACACAATGCTAATCTACTCTGCCCCGTTAGGGCTCTCAGAGTGTATTTGGAGCGTTCTGCCCTATTCAGACAGACAGAACAACTGTTTGTATGCTTTGGCGACCGTACGAAAGGTTCCGCCGTTTCAAAGCAGAGAATCTCTCACTGGATAGTTGAAGCTATAGCGCTGGCTTACGAAGCTAAGGGACTTCAATGCCCCTGGGGAGTCAAAGCACACTCCACCAGGAGTGTGGCTTCTTCCTGGGCATGGTCGAGCGGGATACCGATCGAGGATATTTGTGCGGCGGCAGGCTGGGCCTCACCGTCCACATTTATCAGGTTCTACAACCTACAGGTCCCGACATTGCATTCCAATGTGCTATCAGCATGATGCTAGTTGAACTGTGAGTTCGCATCTAGATTATGTATGTGCTTGTGTCACACTGAGCGCCTTCTAGCCGCTCTGTATTTTTTCCCACATATAAAGCTCGCCTCTGCCGGCTAGTTGGATAATAACTTTGCTTTTTAGCTCAGGCACCTGCCTCTGGCTATCATAAGGCGAAGTTCAGCACGCACGGCGTTTTGCATGGTGTTCCCATAGCGTAAGCTACTTATGCAATAGGAGAGACCTCTCGGAAGCGAACGACTCGGTTACTAACGTAACCTCGGTTCCCAGAGAGGAGGGAACGAGTATTGCGTAAGCTGCCGTGCTTGTGCTTGGTTAGTTCGCTTCAGTCGTTTTAACCTAAAGAACTCTCATGACGGGGCGCCCAATATATAGCTTGGCCACGCCCATCTTGGCGGGGTCTGACGCGCGCGGGCGCGAAGCGCGCTCATTGGTCGCGCATTCAGAGTCGCCCCGTCATTGGTTCGAGCAAGTTGCCGCAGCACAGCCAATGACCGAGCTCCTTCGTTCATTGCTGTCAGCTGTGCAGCTGCAATGCGTTTTACATAAAGACTTCAATATTCTCGAGAAAAGGAGTTTTCCCATAGCGTAAGCTACTTACGCAATACTCGTTCCCTCCTCTCAGGGAACCGAGGTTACGCTAGTAACCGAGTCGTTTTCCACCCAAGCAGCAAAGCTTTCTGTGTGAAGTGAGCAAGAGAGGATGAGAGAGAGAGAGAGAGAAATTACCCATATCTACTTCTTTAATAACCTCCCTGGAGAGCGGGCTAACAGAATGCTGAAATATGTGAGGGATAGTATTAACATCTTTGCAGAGACACCTACGCTAAGCTTTCCTGGCCCATGTGTCTCACTGCTCTTTTATCTTGTGTAAACAACTAAGTGGCTAAATTAAGCTCATTCCAGAAAGAATGAAGAGAAATGGAAAATGGGCACAAATGTCAACAAATAATGTTTCCAGAAATTTTTCACAAGGCTTGACAACCAGAAGGCATCCAAATGTCTTATTTTTATGCACTCTTTGAAAAATGCTTGGTTGTTTCAAACCATGTTTGGGTCAAATATGGACAAACCCAACCGTTTGGTTTAAAATTTCATCAAAAAATTTGAACCAATGGCTGGGTTTGTCCATATTTGACCCAAACATGAGTTAAAACATCCCAGCGATGTTTTAGAGTGTATCTATTGTTTTATGATTCAAAAATGTAGAAGCTTTTATGAAATATTTTGCGTGAAAAAAATTTTCAAATGCATTGATATTCATACATTTAGCATTAGACACTGTAATTAGTTTGTGTGCATGTGTGAGTGTTTCTGTGCTGACTTGTGTGCGCTGACGTGGTTGCCATGCCTCCTCGTGCCCGTAAGTGATGAAGGGCCCATTGCAGATGCAACATTCCAGCAGAACGGGGCTTCCCAGCAGGGGTGACATCGCCCAGGGACAGATCACATGCCCATCTGACTCTGCCTCCCTCACCTTACTATCATTGTGATGTCGACTGAGCATCTTCCATTTTCTCACCTGTTGAAACACAAACGAGGTAAGCTTCGAGGTAAAGCGAGTAAATAGCTAATCATTTAGTGCAGTGGTTTCCCAACAATTTGATGCCAAGGAACCCCATATATGATGAAAAAATACCCTTGCAAGGAACCCTTCTTAAAATTTATATTTTCATGTATGATTTTGCCAAATGAGACATGACCCTGGACCAACACATTTTGTTGATCCTTGAACAACATTCTTCTCTGAAAATTTAGTCCTAACCATATCCCTATGCCTAAACTTATAACCGTACCCATAAGTTATCCCTAAAATCAGAGGGAAATTATAGATGAATAACACTGATGTAGAAGCACCTAACCCTGGTTGTAAACCTAAACATGACAAAACTGTAAACGTATCCCTCGAATCTGATTGGCTGATTGGAATGTTGTTCAAAGATAAACAAAGATGTTGATCATGTTGGGACATGTATATACTGTGCGAGAAATCTACAGTGATACTGTATTATTATATTGTTATTTTACTAAAGCCAAAAGAAATTATTATATTTTACCACCATTTAAAGTTTTACTCAGCAAGTATGCATTAAATTGACAAAAAGAGACTTCTTAACCCTAAGAGACTTCTTTCAAAAACTTAACACAAACCTTTTCTGTAATTTTTCCGTAAATTAGCAGATGCTTTTACCAAAAGGGACTCACAGTACATTTAGAGAAGGAACAATCTCTCTGAAACAATCTGTTCAATAGTTAATGGATTGACTATTGTTGGGTTCAACCCACCCAAAAAAAGTTTAAAGTCAGACTTTAACCATTATGTCACACCACCTCATGAGTAAGCATTATATGCAAAAACAACACAATAAGTGAGACAGTAAAGTATAAATAATTTCGCCATCACTGCTGTAACTCTTGTCATGTGCTTTTCTCAGTAAATAAATAATCAAGTTATTCAAGACTTATAGGGGGAAATTCACTAAGAATATATTATGCTGCACTGTTTATTTGAATAGCCTTCCTGTGTTGCTTTAGCATCCAACTCATTATTGCATTATACTGATTCAAAAGTTTCTTTTTAGCACATTCACCCCTAAAGGTCAAAATTATGACTAGATCTGTCATTGTATTGATAAAAGCTCAAGGGTCAGTGAAAGACGTCACTGCAGCGACTCAATCTTATTATAATCCACAATAATCAGAAGGACACACTTTGCTCTTTAGCCTTTGATGCCAGCAAATGAAGCACAGATTCCAGGGAAAGGTGATCTTGGAACTGCAACTAGCCTTTCTTAAGGGCCTAGTCTAGTGTACACACACTCAGCCTGGCCCAAATAATTCAACATCAAAAGCTGCCGATTATGTAAGTGCACTTACAGGAAAATGCTAAGATAAAAAATGGTTAATCAGCAACTCTTCCCTCCCTTCGCTCCTCTCCTCCAAACAATGTGTGAGTTGGCATTTCTCATGCAAGGCTTTGCACTGCTATTGTTATCTAAAGTCTCTCAGACAGTATTTACCAGGCATAGATTTTCTAGTCAATACAATGTCATTATAATTTTGAAGACCTGGGGTGTGTTTATATCTGTGTATGTGTGCATATGTTGCCATGGAGGGTAAATCTCACATTGTAGCCCTGTTTGAGGAGATTAGACCCAAACCCTTGTATGGGATCAGCCTATATTGAATTCCCAAAAGTCTTCCCTCTCTCTACATCCCATCATGAAACCCAGCTGGGAACAAAAGCTACTGAATGTCTCCAATCCTTCACCTGCAGCATGAAATACTTTTGGGAAGTTGTCCTGTACGTGGTGTGTAAAATGTACTTCAATAAAGCATACAATATATATTTATACACTAGGCTATACTGTTGAAAAGGCTTTTTAAAGTTTTTAAAATAAGTATCTTATACTCACCAAGGCAGTATTTATTTATAACTTATTCCTGTGATGCAAAGCAGTCACATGATCCTTCCAAAATCATTTTAATAAGCTGATTTGCTGCTTATCATTATCAATGTTGATGATAACAGTTGTGCTCCTTAATATTTATGTGAAAAACGTGATTATATCCTTGCTAAGTATTAATTTCTTTCAAAAACAAAACAACAATACTTTACATATTATATTTCAGAATATATTATATATTATAATACAGTGGTTGATGCCCATATTAATTGACAAAGAATATGGAAGATTTACACTTTAAAAAATAAAATGTCCATACCAAAGGAGGCAAAAAGTGATTAAAAACTTGAAAAAGAAAAATGGTGACCAGTCACAGGAACTAAGATTTAAAGGTTCCCTTATACATTCATATAACATTTAACATAACATCTTGATGTTGAGTTCATTGACATGTCATGTGTAAACTAAACTACCATTTATCAGTTTCCATAAAGGCTAAAAACATTTTATGAGTGCTTTAGCATGCAAGTCTTGTCTCTCCAACCCAAGCTATCTAAATGATGACATACCATAAACCTTTGTTGTTTTCATTTAATACTATTTTTAATCAATGCAGACAAACCCTGTCATTATAAAAATAAAAATTCATTTTTACCTTGGAGAACATCCTCAGACGTCCCCAAAGGCAGGTTTTCTGAGATTTAGCTCAATTCTAGGGCGTTTTTTGTCCCTGAAGTAGCTAAGTAAAGCCCTACACACTAAATCCTGTAAGCATAATTAAACCCGCTCTGTATAGAAAAGTATTCTATTCCCACAGAATAAATACTACTCAGCCCCTAAAATCTATTAGCCCGCGGTGCTTATTTGTAGCAGGATTGCAGAATGATTCAGGATAAATTACAGAATGATTCAGGCCTTTTCTGCACCAGTATAAAGCTCTCTAAATATAATAGCTCCTTCAACTTGATAGCGGGAAATATATAAAGTAGGTGAAGGTCACAAACTTCCTCAGAAGAACTTCTATCCAGCTGACACCACTAGCCCACGCTTGGAAAGTGAGAGGGTATTTGGCCCGGAGCCACCCTCGACTGGCACAGCCCCAGAGAGATAGCACACAACATCGTGTAAGGGCTGGAGAAAGACATGAGGCCCAAAACAGAGATAAAGAATCACCTGAACCAGCGCAGGAGGTCTGACTGGAACTGACACTGGTGTTGTCACTTTAAGGGCTCTGGTTAAAGCACTTCTTGTGACGTGTTTTCCCTGAAACCTAGTAACCATTAGCCTCATTAACCCCAACCAGAGATTCATACGGGACAAAGGGTTATAATCCCAGAGATGAGACGCGTGAACAAACAGATAAAAAAAAAGTACTTTGCTAATTGGCCTCCAGAAGCCATGATTGTATAATCCTACTTATACAACAGAAATGTTGTTTTGTACTAAAAATAAGACATGCTAATTATGGTTATTAAAGTTAACTAAACTACCCCCACCACTTAAAAAACACATTTTTGTTACTTGAAATAAAATTAAACTTGAATGTTTTAGTTCAGCAACATTTTTCATTATATAGCCTATAAACTATAATATCATCCCAGTGATACTAAAACTGGAGCTAAAGTCCACAACATCTCAGCAGGGTTTGATCCGTTTAAAAGCCGAGCTCTTCCAGTGACACATCAAAACAACTTTGGATTTACAGGAACTAATGACATGCTCTGGATTGTGGACAGACAAAGGCAGAAGTGTGTGTTTATGTGGTTGTGTTTGCACAAAGGAACATTTTATAGCTCAGAAGTTGCTCTTTTATGGCTCAGGAGAGACTTTTTGTTGAAGTATCAATGTTGTCTAACATGTTTCTCCTTAGGAAAAATAACAGAAGAGTATAAATCGATAAAACTAAGGTGGTTAGCATGTCTTAGATCATTTGATCCTGGGAGAACTTACTGAGAAATGTTTGAGTTCATTTCGACTTTTGATTGAATCTGAGCTTTTGAGGAGACACATATAAGATTATTGGGGTCTTTTTCTCAGGAGAAAAATCTAAGGAGGAGACATGAACAAGTGCTCCATTTGATCTCATTGCCATTTACACTCTTAAAAAAAGATTCCAAAAGGGGTTTTCCCCCGCAGTGATGCAGTACCATTTTGGGTTACTAAATGGGCCTTTCAAAGCACAGTTCTTAAAAAAGAAAGGTTTTTCCCAAATGTATAGAACATTTTAATAACCTGAAGACCCTTTGTGCAGTGGAAAGATTCCAAGGATGTTATAGGTTCTTCATGGAACCATCGATCCCAATAAAGAACCTTTATATTTATGGGTGTAGGAGATACAGTTGAGAAATTAACAGGATCACATAATGTAATTTTTCTTATCTATATGACTTTCTTTGTTCTTCTTTCCAATGTTGTTCTGAACCCATTTACTTTTATTGTATGGATGAAAAACAATTGAAGCATTCTTAAAAATATACGATTTTATTTTCTGCAGAAGAAAGAAAGTCATACAGGTGTGGAACGACTCGAGGAGGGTGAGTAAGTGATACTATAAGCAAAAGTCTCCATTTAATTATGTTACTAAGAGAAGTGTTAATGAGATATTAAAAAGGTCTCATTTTGTCAGTTTACTTTAAACACTCTACAGCGAAGAATGTAATAAGTCATAACTAATCTGTTTTATACAGTAATTATTTAGCAGAGACTCCATATAAAACACCTACAGTACATCTCATCCCAGGCTCACAGTACTGAAGAAGCCTCCTCCATCTGAATGCCAGCGCAATGTGGTCAATCAAACTTTATGCCCATTTCAACCCGGCGGAACCTGGCACTATAAAAACTCGCCCTGCGTGTGTGCGTTTCTGTGATCTGACCACAGACCACATGAGCGATGAGTCATCGGCACAACCTCCCGCTCCTTGCATCTTTCTGCCACATTAATTCCACAAACACAAACAAGCACACAAACCCTCATGCCGAGCGAGAAGGAGCCCCACTGCTCTCCATATTTTCACAGGGCGTGAAATAAAAATCCTTCCAGGCAACATCTACTGTAAAACACGATCATGTTTTATCTCTCAGTCAAGAGTCAATAAAGCAAAATGAATGAAACACAATACAGATCCATCACATGCCCAGGTTACTGCATGGGGAGAGTTTGGAAGGACTTTATCTACAAAACCAAAAAGAGCTGTAGCTTTAGAATAACAATTAAAACGATGACTGATTAGCGAAAGATCCGAGCCGACAATGATGATGAAGGCAGGTTATGAGAATGAACAGAATTAGATATTACTCTCAGGTTGCTGAACGAATTCAGTCATTTATAGACGCTGCTGCTGCGATTCGGTCATTCTCACCCTGATATACGTTACATAACTTCACCCTCAGGACAGACCGGACACAAATGATGTGTCATCTCTCTCGCTTTGTCTTTCCCCTATAATATTTCCTCTTCTCCTCTCCCATTCTCCCTGTCAGGACACATATATTTTTAACCCAACCTAACCTTGATATACAGTTGTGTAGCTCCTACACAAAATGTATCATGAATAAAAACATTTATCATGAATAAAACAGCTCAGGCATTATTCGGTGGTTTTTTGAGAACAAAGCAGGGGAGAAGAAGCAAGAGGTTATTAAATCAATCGTACTCAAAATCTAACAAACCTCAGACGGCTAGAGGTTCAATCATCGTTATGTAATTGACACTGTCTGTCTATCTATATAGTGCTGCAAATAAAACAACATACGTTATAAGAAAGAGAAAGGAATAATACAGCTGGGTTAATATGTTTTTAATATATTTAAAAATATATATTTTTTATAATATTATATTATACATATTATGTAATTTAAAACATGGAAATAATGTTAATTAGGTTGTTTGTTTTTTTTACTTTTTATATTGAATGATTCCCAAATATGATCCAAGGGACCCCCATCCTAAAATATAAAGATGGACATATATTTTCATGTATATATATGTCAGAGTACTCGTCGTCACCTGCCTGTCTGCGTCCGAACTACACTCCCCAGAATCCTCTTGTTCTCCTCACCTGAACTCACTCCCTTAATCATTCTCCTGTTTAGCGTCCTCATGATCTGTATCACCTGTCTTCACTCCGATTGTACTTGTACTTGTCGATTGTTAGTCGTTAATCTAGTTGTCAGCTTCATGCATCCTAGATGGTAATGTTAGTGTGTGTGCCTACCTGTCTCCCAGCCTGCTTGTCTGTTCCTGTGTATCATATTTCCAAGTAAACTGTTACAAGTGGATCTCTTGCCTGTGAGTCTTCTTCAGCCACACCAGTACCGTGACAGAACAATCGACCGTAAGAATATTGGAGGCGGATACATTTCTGTTTAATCAGAATGGGAGGTCTTTGGAGGAATTTGTTGGTGTTTACTTACATCTACATCAGGATGTTTATTGGGAAGAGGAATTTCTGAAGCAACGATTCTGGAGTGGACTCGATGATCCTCTAGCCCAGATACTGCTGCTCGAAGATTTGAATCGACCTTTTACAGAGTTTTTGGACAGAGCTCTTTGGGTTTGTGGTTCCTCTCTCACTGTAGCACCAGCCGATCCAGAGGCAGCTGACCCAGGATCTGTCTATGGAGGTCCAGGGTTGATGACCAGCGTGGCCGATCTCCCGCTGATGTCAGTGCGTGCCGCCAAACGGGTCATCCAGCCAGGGTCTCGTCACAAAGAGTCTCCGCTGATTCCGCCCAGCTCAAAGCCCTCGTCTCCGCTGGTTCCGTCCAGCTCAAAGCCCTCGTCTCCGCTGGTTCCGTCCAGCTCAAAGTCCTCGTCTCCGCTGGTTCCGTCCAGCTCAAAGCCCTCGTCTCCGCTGGTTCCGTCCAGCTCAAAGCCCTCGTCTCCGCTGGTTCCGTCCAGCTCAAAGCCCTATTCTCCGCTGGTTCCGTCCAGCTCAAAGCCCTAGTCTCCGCTGGTTCAGTCCAGCTCAAAGCCCTTGTCTCCGCTGGTTCCGTCCAGCTCAAAGCCCTCGTCTCCGCTGGTTCCGTCCAGCTCAAAGCCCTCGTCTCCGCTGGTTCCGTCCAGCTCAAAGCCCTCGTCTCCGCTGGTTCCGTCCAGCTCAAAGCCCTCGTCTCCGCTGGTTCCGTCCAGCTCAAAGCCCTCGTCTCCGCTGGTTCCGTCCAGCTCAAAGCCCTCGTCTCCGCTGGTTCCGTCCAGCTCAAAGCCCTAGTCTCCACTGGTTCCGTCCAGCTCAAAGCCCTCGTCTCCGCTGGTTCCGTCCAGCTCAAAGCCCTCGTCTCCGCTGGTTCCGTCCAGCTCAAAGCCCTCGTCTCCGCTGGTTCCGTCCAGCTCAAAGCCCTCGTCTCCGCTGGTTCCGTCCAGCTCAAAGCCCTCGTCTCCGCTGGTTCCGTCCAGCTCAAAGCCCTAGTCTCCACTGGTTCCGTCCAGCTCAAAGCCCTCGTCTCCGCTGGTTCCGTCCAGCTCAAAGCCCTCGTCTCCGCTGGTTCCGTCCAGCTCAAAGCCCTCGTCTCCGCTGGTTCCGTCCAGCTCAAAGCCCTCGTCTCCGCTGGTTCCGTCCAGCTCAAAGCCCTCGTCTCCGCTGGTTCCGTCCAGCTCAAAGCCCTCGTCTCCGCTGGTTCCGTCCAGCTCAAAGCCCTCGTCTCCGCTGGTTCCGTCCAGCTCAAAGCCCTCGTCTCCGCTGGTTCCGTCCAGCTCAAAGCCCTATTCTCCGCTGGTTCCGTCCAGCTCAAAGCCCTAGTCTCCGCTGGTTCCGTCCAGCTCAAAGCCCTCGTCTCCGCTGGTTCCGTCCAGCTCAAAGCCCTCGTCTCCGCTGGTTCCGTCCAGCTCAAAGCCCTCGTCTCCGCTGGTTCCGTCCAGCTCAAAGCCCTCGTCTCCGCTGGTTCCGCCCAGCTCAAAGCCCTCGTCTCCGCTGGTCCCGTCCAGCACAGATCCTTCACTACTGGTCCCAGCCAGTACACAGCCTTCACCACTGGTACCAACCAGTACACAGCCTTCACCACTGGTACCAACCAGTACACAACCTTCACCACTGGTCCCGTCCAGCACAGATCCTTCACCGCTGGTCCCGGCCAGCACAAAGTCTTCACCGCTGGTTCCATCCAGCACAGAGCCTACTGATCCTAGCCCCGAGCCCTCACTGCTGACGTCGTTCAGCCCAGAACCCTCGCCACTGACGCCGTGCAGTCCAGAGCCCTCGCCACTGACGCCGAGCAGTCCCGAGCCCTCACTTCTGACGTCGTGCAGTCTAGAGCCCTCGCCGCTGACGCCTTGCAGCCTGAGCCCTCACTGCTGACGCCTTGCAGCCCCGAGCCCTCGCCACTGACGCCGTGCAGCCCCGAGCCCTCACTACTGACGCCGTTCAGCCCAGAGCCCTCAACGCTGACGCCGTGCAGCACAGAGCCCCTTTCACCGCTGTTTTCGTACAGCCCAGAGACCCTTTCCTCGGTGGTTCCTTCCAATTCAGAGACTCTGCCACCACTGGTTCAATCCAGCCCTGAACTTTGTATTGACCCTGTTATTTTTCCCATTAAAATTTTTTTTGGGGGGGGGGCCCCCAATGCCCTCGCCGTGGGCGCCTAAGGGTCCACGGCCGCCCAAAAGATCCTCACTACCGTGGCCACCTGAAGGATCCTCACCGCCACAGCCGTCTGAGGGTCCTACTGCTCCACCATGGTCAGTTCCACAGCTCCGCCCTGGACGCCCGAGGGCCCTACAGCTCCGCCCTGGACGCCCGAGGGTTCACCTGCTCCGCCCTGGCCATGCCCATGTCCTGCTCCGCCCTGGCCACACCCATGTCCTGCTCCGCCCTGGCCACGCCCAGGTCCTGCTCTGCCACGCCCATGTCCTGTTCCGCCCTGGCCACGCCCAGGTCCTGCTCTGCCCTGGCCGCGCCCAGGTCCTGCTCCGCCCTGGCCACGCCCATGGCCTGCTCCGCCATGGCTGTCTGGACCTTCCTGGAGTCCGGCTTACTGTACCAGGTCCTCCTTCCTGGCACGGACTTCAGGATGCCCACCCTCCCTCCCGTATTCTGTATATATTATTTGTCCCTTGTCGATTGTTAGTCGTTAATCTAGTTGTCAGCTTCATGCATCCTAGATGGTAATGTTAGTGTGTGTGCCTACCTGTCTCCCAGCCTGCTTGTCTGTTCCTGTGTATCATATTTCCAAGTAAACTGTTACAAGTAGATCTCTTGCCTGTGAGTCTTCTTCAGCCACACCAGTACCGTGACAATATACCCATTTATGCTCTGTATAAATAGTAATAGTAATGTCAAAAACAGCACATTGTTTCTTATAAATAATTAAGTAAATCAAATTATTAAATAAAAAATATTATCTAGACAAAATTTACTTTGTAATTGAAAGTATATAATAAATCAGTATAACATCTTTGTATTAAATATACTTATTTATATAATATGTTATATCTAATTTATAACATAAATGCAGTTCAATTCAAATTTATTTGCATAACTCTTTTTTTCATTTCTTACTGTTAAAATGTGCTTCATAAAATCCTTTTATTTCTTGGGGATTCCAGTTTAAAGTAAAATGTTAAAAATATTTCCATGTGGATTTTGTCATGTACCCATATAAAATTAAACATTGGTAATTTATTAAAATTGTATTTATTTATTATTAAATATTCCTAATGTTTCTACATATTTTCCTTTCTCTGATTAAAATCTTTCAAACAAATGTTTTGAATATTGTTTTAATTGGTAAAGAATTTATAGATTCATGCTGAGTCCCCAACATAACTTTTCATTCTTTTAGTCTTTTGCAGTGTCCAAACAAAAACCACTTCCTGTGACTTTCTGGAAGTTGATGCAATTAGGAATTAGCTGAAGTATTGGCAATGGACTGTGATGTTCTGTGATGTTATTTGGTTCGTCTCACTGTAAAACATACCGTCATGTTTAATAAAATCACAGAAATTGGTATGACATTATCAACATTTTAAGCTGACACCCTCAAGTGCTTACAGTCCCTCACTGAGCAATGGCTAACTTTAGCACTTAACATTTTTCCATCCTGCTAGCTTCCATACTATTACGCAATTCTGTAAATAATCAGATTATATGCTAATACAGTTAATGTGCTAGAGGTTGACCACAGCACTTTTCTGAAAGTTTGCTAAATAGATACATTCTTACATAACGACACAACAGAATGTATTTCAAACTGCCTGTCTGTTACATAAACCGTAACAGCACTGAGGCTGCATATAGCTAGCAGAAATGCTGTTATGTGATCGCTCTCTCTCTCTCTCTCTCTCTGCACAGTCTGCAGGGATGACTGAGATACAGACTCCCTCTAATCTCTGTGTCATCTTTCTAATACTCATTGTCTGAGAGCCAATCAAACTGTGGAAAAAAATGAGAGAGCGCTCAACTCATCTAACCTAGGCCAACCCTGAGAAGCTGTTTAGCATTGCTAAATAGAAAGACAACATGCTCAGCCTCTTATGCATCCCTACGGCACGCTAAGATTAAAAGCTTGCACTGCAAGGGATCAGAATAAACACGCAAAATGGAGAAAAGTTACATCAAGAGCGAGTTTTGTAGGTCCTGAATTATATGGCAGAGCCATTACCAGACCCTATTTATAATTGTTACTCTCATCACGTTTGCTGTAAACTGTGGTAAGCTATCTGAGGTCATTTCAATCTGAATAATCATAAAATCCTTTTATTTTCTCTCAAATTTTCCATGGACCATGGAGTTTATTTCTGTCTATTTCTGTGTTTGGCATGGTAATGGTTTGACAATGTTGATGTTTGGTCTTGGCAGAATTGATCTGCTGCTGCTGCTGCTGTTTTTGCTGCTGCTGCAGAGCAAGTACGGGACTTGCTACTGCCATTACATACACGACACGCTGCTGTGAGCAAGTAAGACATGCTGCTGCTGATCAATATAGCGTACATGAATTACCCGTAGCAGATCTATACAGGTGGAACTGGGGAAGGTGGAGGGTTTCTGAACGTGCAGACCATGTATTTGAAGGTTGAGCAGCAACCTCATTGGCTACTGACACAGCAGGAACCAATCAGCCTGCGCCATCTACAGTTCCAGACAGAACTTTGTATTTATCACAATATCAGATTTAATTGAACAAGTTTAAATATTTTTAGTGTAAGTAGGGATTTTGTACCCAGGTAAAATAAAAAATTGGCAATTTATTAAAGAATATTCCAGGTGTTTCTTCATGTTTTCCTTTCTCATCAAAATTACAAAACAAATATTTCTAGAGAATAATTTTTTAATTGGTCTAAAACTTAGTTCCAATAAAACATCAAAATAAAATGCAACAAATTACGACAGTGTCTACTGACAAAAAAAAAGTGCAATTTTAATTGTCAGTCAAGAAAGACTCAAGATGCCTGAAATCTTAATAACCACTCTAAAAGGATGAATAGATGCATGAATAAACCATTAACAGATAACTGAAAGGTTAATAAACAGACAGTTTCCTGACCTTGCATGTCTTGTTCTTGTCTGGCTGGCAGGGTGTGCAGGGGGCACAGGTCTGATAGAGAGGGCTGGGGGGGTGAGGGAGGTAGTATCTTCCAGGACTGTTGTGGCAGCAACCGTATGGTGCTGGGAAGTGCGTGTACCACAGGTCCTGCCCCTCCTGACATTTCGGACACGGAGACAGGTAGCCCTTAGCCTGGACCTTCTCCACATTCACCTTCGGATTTCTCATCCACCTGCGCACCTGAGGCCAAAACAAGACAGAGTTTTGCATCAATACATTACCATGCACCATCACAGATTATATAATTCAAGGCTCAGGGGTGGTAACCACCAGTAGCTTGGTGGTTTAACTTGCCCTGGAGTAGCCACCTGACAAACTAATTCCAGGAAGCAAATTATGTGTTTATAAATAAAGATCAATTGACTACCATGAAATGATTATAAAACCATGAGTTCTACTGAAAACATCTGGGAAGAGTATGTTGGATTTGGATATAAAATCCCAGAGGAGAGTGTTATAATCAGATGTTGCTCTTTCATAGCTCAGGATAGTTAATAGCATTCTCTGGATTGTTTCATTAAGAATCAGCTTTGTGTCTTATATTTCTCTTAAACCCCTTAGGATAGCTAAAAATAGAAACAAATGAGACTGGTAACATTTACTGTAAGAGTATTGAGTTAAAATAAATTAATGTAGAATATAAAAAAATAATGTTAAATAAAATAATAGGGAAAAATATAAACAAACAACAACAATGCTCAAGAGTATTGAAAAATGTTTAAAAAAATGAACAAAATAAAATATAATAAAAATATAAAATAATCCTCAAATATATATATATATTTCTTTATTTCAGACCCATATCAAAAAAAAAGAAAAAGAAAAAGAGAGAGAAAAAAAACAAAAAAAACATTTTGACAGTCAACATAAAATTTAAAAGACATACAAACTTTCATTCCAATGCCTCCAGAAACTGGAAAAATACCTCGTATCACTTAATATAATATTATTTAAGACCATTATGATATTATTTTTGGAATCACTCAACCGACATGAAATTATACATATACTTCCTTAAGACAGCATGCAAAGTGGATAAATTATTAGATACACACATTTGGCTTGCACTTGTCCACCTTAGGAGCTTAAGCAAAATTCTTAGCGCATCATTAAATGCCACCTGGAGCTTTTTCATTTTAGCATTAGTATATTTACACCACAAGTGGGCTGTATAAAGAGAAGTACAGTATGCCCTAAATAGAGCTATTTTAAAATCATCTGTACACATATAAAATTTACGAGCAAGCATATTAGCTTGCCCATGCAACTTACAGCACTGACGCTGCACATCATCGTCATCATTTAAATCATCTCTAATGATGTGACCCAAGTATTTTACTTTATTTACCACAATTAAGACTTGGTCATCTATATAAAAAGAAGGAAAATTTAGCTTAAGGTCCTCTTTGGTTTTAACAATCATGACCACACTCTTTTTAATATTAAATTTAATATCATGCTGCACACCATAAATTGAACATACTCGAAGTAGCTGTTGCAATCCTGCACTATAAGGAGACATAATAACTAAATCATCAGCATACATCAAATGGTTAATGAGACTATCACCTATTACACATCCAGTCTTACAATTATTTAACTTTATAGAAAGACCATCCATGTACAGGTTAAAAAGAAGAGGTGACAATATCCCCCCTTGCCGAACCCCATTCGCCATATAAAACGGTTCCGATACGTTCTACCCCATTGAACTTTTAAGGTTTGATGTATATACCAAAAATGTGGGATTCTTATCAGATACGGGGGAACCCCTCTTTCTTGTAATTTTATAAATAACTTAGTATGATTAATTCGATCAAACGCCTTAGATGCATCTAAAAAACACACGAAAACCGTGGAATTATGTCCATTATACTTACTAACCACTTCTTTTAATGAATATATGCATAGATCAGTGCCATGCTTTCTTTTGAAGCCAAATTGATTATCTGTAGTTATTAAGTATTCTTTGAGCCTATCCATGAGGATTCCCTAAAATACTTTTGAGATCACACTTGCCAATGCAATTGGCCTATAGTTTTCTGTCCCAGTTATTTTACCCGTTTTATCTTTAATTACTGGCACTAGTAACACTGTTATCATAGAATCAGGTAACACCCCATAGAATAAAAATCCTGAAAAACACAAAGCAAGTAACACTGTGATCCTTGAACTAGCATGCTTCAAATCTTCAGCTGTTATTCGATCTGGACCACATGCTTTATTCTCAAACAATTTCTCGATTGCGTACTTGACCTCATCAGGTGTAATAATCATACCTTCATCGCTCGACACATGACCAACTCTAAATTCCTTCCTCTCAACACAATTAAAAATATCTCCATAATATTTTCTCCACAAGTTTACAATATTCTCAGCCCCAACAACCCCATCAATACTAGTTGGCAGTGGTATTTTACTATTATTGATGGTCTTAACTTCTTTCCAAAATTCATAGACATTATTTTGCTGAAGGTTCTTGGAAATTGAGTTTGCTCTCATGGACAGCTCGTTTCTTTTAATAAACCGTACAGCATATTTAAATTTAGCATTTGCCAGTTTCTTTTCCTCAAATTTTGGGCCATACCTATAGCTTTACCCGTTAAAACCCAGTTTTTAAATGCTTCTCTGGCCTGCAGATGCAGTACAGAGACGTATTCATTCCATCCAGCCCAAGATGACCATTTTTAACCCTTTTTTTGACAGAAAAGTCTACTGGCATTATCTAAACAATCCACAATTTCATCATACATCACACATAGATCATGCTTATGCTTAGGATTCTTACAATCGACATTATCACAATTGTCTCAGTTGGCACTTCTATATTGCTAAACCTTTTCTCTGTCAATAGTTTATATCCCCAAATGTAATTTGCTGTGAGTCTTGCCCAGTCTAATTTTCCACTTTGTTCAAAATTTTCACAATTAGTCATCTCAGGTAAACTTTCAACCTTTAATAAAATTGAAATTGGTATGAGGCCAGATTATACCATATCTCAAGTTTATCTATAGGGAATCATGTGCATCCGCTGTACATATACAGTGATCCAGCCAAGATGTTGTATTCCATGCATGCCTCACTGATATACAGTATGTATAGCTGTCTGCTGGCAATAATATTTGGCTGGAAAAAGCCAACTTGCTATCCTGACAAAATCTGATTAGCTGTTGGCCAAACAAAGAATTATTATCAGATATATCAGCATTCATATCCCCTAATATAAATACACTTGTACATACACTTTCCTTTATAAAAGCACTTATAAAAGCAAGCCTATTCATTCATCTTAATTTTGGCTACATTCATATGGAGTATACACGTTCCAAATTGCAAATACCTTCTTATTATGCTCCACTTTGATTGCTATACACCAGTCTACCTCTAATCTAATCACACTGATCAGTGGATCTTACTTCTTATGCCAGAATATAGCCACACCCCCAGGTATCCTGCCACGCAATATTCTCCTACTTAAATCAGTTGTTGATTCTCCCACTCCATGGAAATCCTCATGAACAGAGTTTAGTTTGTCTAAATCTTGTTTTGATAAAAAGGTCTCTTGTAAACATAAAATGTCCGCATTCCCCAAGAGTTTCCCGCATTCCCCTTAAGAGCATTGAGTTAAAATAATGTAAAATATAAAAAAATAATATGAAATAAAATCACATAAAATAATTTAATAAAACACATGGTGATGAGAAATGGTTGACTTTTGATTGCAGACAGTTTGAGACATTACGATCTCTTCTGATACTGTAGAAAAGGCATGAGAGATTGTAAAGTAAAAAGTGAAAAGTTTCCATCTACAACCCATCTAATCTAGGAGAAACAATTGAGATATTCAAGAGATTTGTGATTTTCTTTCATGTGGGATGGAGAATTTTGTTATACAAAAGGCTCTTGTGAAAACCAGTTATCAAATAGCCTACCATGTTTTTCAAAGTAACTAAGATTTGTCATGTCAAAACATCTTGAATTATTGTTTGAGGCAAACTGTGAATGTGAATTTTGGAGTGGTGCATTTGCTCCTGTACAAGCAGATTACACAGAACACGGGATCTCAGGGCTGTACCCGTGTACGTCTTTACAAGCTAAACAATGAAATCTGAAAGGCATCCTCCAAATCACCAGCAGTGACTGTCTAAAAGAGGCAGGGCACAGGGTCGTATGTCTTCTTTGTAGTTTACAATGCATTTAATGACTTCAATCCCTTGAGTGAAAAGCAATTTTCTAGGCCCCAGGAAATCCTGCAGCTCATGGCGAGCACAGGCTGAGATATTTTCACTTCTCACTTCATTTCATACAGCTTCCAAACAACCAGACAAAAAAAGAATCTCAAAGCTCTATATAATCAAACTTTTGTCTTTTTTTAGAATGAGGAAAACAATGGGAAAAATCCTATAATTAATGAAAACAATGTCCTTACATACATAAACAATCACACTGTACAGTCAAGAATCCCAACATTCACTGCTCTCTCTCTCCCCTCCCCCTCTCCCTCTAACCCCCCCCCCCTCCCTCTAACCCCCCCCCCCCTTCTCCTTTGATCGGATTGTCAAAGTTATGTCACCATGTGTTGTCACTGTGGCTGTACACTAGCAATCGGGAGTCTTTTTGCTTTAAGCTTCAAAGACCTTTTTCTTCTCTTCTCTTCTCTTCTCTTCTCTTCTCTTCTCTTCTCTTCTCAATAATATATAAATGTATGCATTTTTTTTAATCAATATTTTGTCATGTCATATTCATTTAGTCAGATGTCATCTCTTAACATTTTAATTGTAAATGTCATGTAATTTTAGTCATGTAATTTTTAAACATTATTTGGTTTAATTTAGCACTTTTTTGCCAACTAAAATCTTGTCTTATCTCATCTTTGACCTGCTGAATGTTATTGTTATGATCAGGTCTGTCAGGCACATGAATCATTCCTTACAGGAAACAGCAACAGCAACTCAATAAACCACTCCAAACACAGGCTCTACTGATGACTCAGCAACCATGAAACTTTTAGTCACAAGAGAAACACATCAGAGTATGTGTGTGTGTTTGTGTGCGGCTCAGTGCAAAGACACAGCGCAAGGTAACAAACCCACAACAGACTCCCGTTGTGTTAATGCTACACACGTACGAGACAACGCTGCAAGCTGACCTACAAAAGACAAACATCAACCTTGGCACTCCAGAATATTCTTTCTTCTTCTGTCTCGGTGTACACATAAATACATAATAATCCAACAAAACCATCTCACTGAGTCACTCTCTGACACTCCATCTGCTGTGTGCGTGTGTGTGTGTGTGTGTGTGTGTGTGTGTGTGTGTGTGTGTGTGTGTCTGGACTCAATCCCAAACCACACACACACACACACACACACACTTTCTCGCCTATAACCAAAACAAATACATTATATTTAAATAAATAACTCAAAACATGTTCACATTGGCCACTGCAACAGTCACAAATCAAATCTGAATAGTAGTTTCATTTTTTTTTTTTCTTAAAATGTATTTAAATGCAAACACAATAAAGCCATGAATATCTCTTATCTCAATATGAATATCAAATTACATGGCAATATTACTTGCATATTTACAAATAGCGTCAATCTCACACTCATGACACAAACAGCCCATTGTGTATATACACCTCACAAAATAGGAGTTGCACAATATATCACTACTATATGCAATATAACGGTTATTGGCTTTTATTAAATTTAATGTATTGCTTGATATTGAATATTTAATTGTGCATGCTCATTTCCCCAAATTTTTACATTTAGATTACCTTTGTTGTCACCTAATGCTCACTTTTTAAAAATAGTATTTAATAATTGATTAATTTAATGACACTGTTAAATGTAATATTTAGAAAATATCAAAATGAATATCCATGTTTCATAATGTTCATTATAATGTTATGATACCTAAATTAATTTGGTATTAATTTTAAAATGAGTGATTTTAGTTTGTGGTGTTTTATATATTTGATTATTTTTTATATATTTATATAATTTATATTATATTTATAATATATATAGTTATTTATTTAGACAAAATAGTATATAATTTTATTATCAGCAATTACATAAAAATAATTAGACTTATCAACAATGGAAAGAATTTTTATATTGTTTCATCCCTATCCAAAAATCAAACACAATGTTCGCATTTTCGTTTTATTGATATTTTGAATTAGCTTTTATTTTTAGATTTCATGTTCCTTTTAGTTTCATTTTTGGTAATTTCCTTATGTGCTTTTGTAATTTTATTAGTTTTTTAAAATATATTATTCTTATTTAGGTTTAAATGGCAATTTAAAAAAAAAAATTTAAAGCGATTTTTATTTCAGTTTTAGTTTTTATATATTTCCAGTTAATAATTTTAGTTACTTATTTCAGTTTATTACCAAGGCAACATTTCTAATTTTTGTTTTAAGTTTTCCAACCAATATTTATATTTGATTTTATTTCTGCTTTTTTTCAATTAAAGGGATAGTTCACCCAAAATGAAAATTCTGTCATCATTTACTCACCCTCAAGTTGTTCCAAACCTGTATGAGTTTCTTTCTTCTGTTGAACACAAAATAAGTGATTTTGAAGAATGTCGATAACCAAACATTGGCTTCCATAGTATTTTTTTTTTCATACTGGAAGTCAATGGGGCCCATCAACTGTTTGGTTACCCATATTCTTCAAAATATCTTCTTTTGTGTTCAGCATAAGAATGAAAGAGTGAACTATCCCTTTAACAGAAATGTTTTTAATAGTTTAATAACCCTTTTTTGAATCCATAAACCACCTATATCCATGAACGCAGACAAATATTTATGCCTCACTTTCATCTATAGAGGAAAATACTTTTAAAAACCTTAAAACGTCTATATTTCTGTGCTTCTGCTGTTTATATTCAGTGGAGAGCTGATAGAATAAAATAGCAAGGATCAGGAAAACAACTCGAGCCTGATAAGTTTGTCCACAGTGCAACATGTCAAAGCCAAGTCACCGATTGAACAGCACCTTTAAGTCTCCCCCAGCCAATTAAGTTCTGCAACCAACACACACACATGCTTACACACTCACCTTCCTCTTGACAAACTGGAAAGCAGAGCACTTCTTAAAGGAGAAAGACTGTTTCTCTGCATTATGGACCAGCCTCATGGCCTCTGGCCGGCCCGCATACTCTGCGGACCCCAGCGTGATGCCTTAGAGAGGGACGAGAAGGTGAAAACAAGATTATGAGGTCTTTTGTGTCGCCTGACATAAGTACGACAACAAAAAATCTGAGATATCTGTTGCCCGGTCGAGCACATGTGTGTCTGCGGTCATACCTGTGCAGTTGTCCTCCCTGCTCCTTGATATTATTGTCAGTTTTGAGCGATGATATCAGCGCTGATGCCGTGAGTCGTCCCAGTGATGCTGCTGGATTTCACAGCATGCTTCTGCAGAGCCACCGCTGTATGTGCGTATGTGAGAGGCACACAGAATGAGATGAAGCCGAACACACACCTTGTCAATGTGACAGAGAGTGAGTGTTTCAATCGAAGAGAAGCGCACCTTCTTCCCTGCCCTCGCTCTCTGTAGCTCTCCGTTATTGTCTGGCAGCACTGATACACTCTCTCTCTCTCTCTCTCTCCCTCCTCCTCCGCTCCCCCCCCCCCCCCAGTTTTCTGCAGCAGTGGATGCTCTCTCTATCGCAGCATCTCTCTCTCCATCCCTCCCTCCCCACTGCTTTCATTGTGTGAATGGAAGGATGGGCGAAGGATGAATGAAGGCTGATGGATTGGATGGGTGTGTTTAGCCTGACCACTGGTGTTACAGGAACCGCTGCAGTCCTGCAAGCCTCTTCTGACTCACACACAGAGCATCTCTCATGCTCCCTCTCTCTCATACCTGTCGGTGTTTTTCTGGAATTCTCTTGGTCAAGAATCATTTATGAATGAGCAGGGGTGAATGAATCAACAGGTTTGTCACACATCTGCCGAAAGAAAGAACGGAAGGTGAATCAATATACTGAGTTAAAGATATAATGATGGAGAGATCCATCAACTCCTCGTCCTTCTGAGTAAGTCGTAAGTATATCAGGAGGTTGACATCATTCAAAGAAAGATTCAAGATGGCTGCATTTTTTGGTAAATATGTTAACCTGCTTTAACGAAATAAACTAAACGAAGTCAGAATTTACTTTTTCCCCCCAATAGATGTTCACAAAAAATATACGACAAACATTTTCCAAACCACCCCACCTAATAAAATATAATTATCAGATATACTTAAAATATTAATAAAAAAATAAATTAATACAAAATAAAAAAACATCTATATAAATACAATACATATAAAATGAAGTAATAAATAGTATAAAAAAATGAACAATTGATCAAATATAAAATAATACCAATCAGATAAATACAATAAATATTTACATATTGTATACTGTATTGTATTTAAAAAAAAAACTCCAATTAAAAAATGCATTCCTGTACATCAAATAGGAATGCTTGCAATGCAAAGGTCACAGTTCTGATTCCCAGGGAGTGCATGAACTAATCAAATGTATACATTGACTGCAATTTTGAATGCACTTTGGATAAAAGCATCTGCCAAATGCATAAATGTAAATGCATTATTAATATAAATCTAATATAATTAACCCAAAAAAATGTAAATACCATACAAGAGTTAATAAACAGACAAGCAAAAAACTGCGACTAAACTGTCACCATATTAATTAATTGAGTGTTGTTTATGAATTGACACTTTCAAGTAGCCTGGCACTGTGCAGTGACTAATTTTTATTCATCATGCAAACACAGCTGGCAAAATAATTTAGTGAAATCTCAGTGGTCATTTACTTGATTAGTGTGGATGACAAACCTTGTGTAGACTATAAGACTCACAGCTCTAAACCTACATCCAAGGTATCTGAATCGCACACACACAAAAATAGAAAAATATTTTTGTCTTTTTGGAGATGACAGAAAGATAAAATGCCATATACGTAGAGGCAATTTCACAAATTACAGATAAGGAGAAAATGCATTTTCCATCTTGACTGTGAGAGCTGTCTGATTCACAATAACAGACTGGATCCTTTTATTCGAGAGACAACCTGAGAAAGAAAGAAAAAAACGCCTTTCATCCTGGACAAAAGAGGTATTCATTTTATGCATATCACTGATCTTGCTGTCTGCTCTGCCCAATCAAACCGAAAATACCTCGCAAAGAGCAAGAAGCCACCAAAGAATAAACGGCTGTTGGAAAGTACGATTATTCCATGCATTTCTCTCTTCATTTTTCACAGTAAGACTGGTGTTGCATCAGCAGTGAAAGGAGTCTCATAATCTGTCTGATATAATCAGTCGCTCTGTGAAATATGAAAATGTACAAAAGATGAGCTATTTCAAATATCCACAAGTCACAGATATAAGTTCCTGATGTGTTTTTTTGAGTAACAGCTGCTCCAAATTATATAAGAATGATATCACTGGACACCAACATATAAGGCTGGATTATTCCTGTTATTATTTTTGGAAACATTCTGGGTCAACTTCACCCATCTAAATGCTGATTAACTTTCTGCATAAAGCGAATATCATTGCTTTTGGATTGTACCTTTAATCAATCGATATCCGTATGCATATATTTAGTAATCAAAACTCAGAGCAACAGAGGCCATCTATTACTTATAGAGTTTTTTATTTATCATCAACACACACTGGCCAACTGTCAGGCACACAGTGTACAACCCAAGCTAAAGAAATGTTTTTCTTCATGCAAGAAAAGACATTAAAACTCATCAAAACTTTGATATAAATTGACACAGAGCCACTATTTCTCTCTCTTGTGCCTTGTTGGTTTCTCACTAGACTCAAGTTGTTAGTCAAAGGATACAAATCTGAAGTTCAAAACTATACAGAGCATCAGAAGGGAGAAAATGTAAATAGGGAACTGTGGTGTGAATGTGTCTAAACAGAAAGTCATTGTGCAATTTATTTAGAGAACATTTTATTGCTCAGTTTTCAGTTGTTTCATGTGCAAAAGCTTGAGGTCTTTCAAAAATCTTTTGGAAAAAAAGTATCTTGAGCTCACCAAGGCTGATCAAAAATACAGTAAAAAACAGTAATATTGTGAAATATTATTTAAAAAAAAATATTAAATATAACTATTTTCATTTTTTAAAGTTAATCAGCCATTACTCCAGTCTTCTGTGTCCCATGATCCTTCAGAAATCAGTCATTATCATCATTATCATCATCAATTTTGTGCTGCTTAATATTTTGCAGAGATAAATCTGGAGATAAATAATCCCCTCTTCCTCACATCTCTTCATATAAATGTTGAGTCATCCTCTACCGTATCGGTGAGTGTGAAGTGTAAATTGAGTTGTTTTGTGGAAAAGATTAGATCACTGCTGGAGCATTAGTACCTCAGTCCAAAAAAAACACAGGCACCACGATACCAACAACATCATCTACCCTCTTCTCTCCTCTCCTTCCAAATGCTCAGCTCCTTTTCAAAGTTACACTCTCTCTCACACAAACACACACGCACACATAAAAGAGAGAGTGTGAGCCTTATAAAATAAACATGACTCTCTGCTCATCTCTCTCTATGCTACAGGGAAGGCAAGATATCTTTGGGGACACAGTTTCTCTCTCCCTCTCTCTCTTTTCTTTTTTCTCTCTCAGAATAGCTTCTTTCCCCTCACGTGGTGATGATGCTTCAGAGCCAAACAGAATAAGTTACACGTGAGAGCGTGAAATCTCACATTTTACCAAAGCTGAGATGTAAGATGCATAACATGAAATCAGGCCACACAGACGGGGGTGTATTCAATCAGACAGATAGATTGGCACAGTTATGAATACAAAAGAGATAAATGTACAATTTTGCTTCAGTCTTCCCTTTAAAAAGTTTATAAGGTAGTGGTACATTTGCCAATATACCACTCAGACTGAGAGAAATAGAGAGAGAGATGGAAAGCATGGAAGGGGTGTGTGTGTGTGTGTGTGTGTGTGTGTGTGGGTGGGTGTGTGTGTGTGTGTGTGTGTGTGTGTGTGTGTGTGTGTGTGTGTGTGTGTGTGTGTGTGTGTGTGTGTGTGTGTGTGTGTAGGGGCGGACTGGCCATCTGGAGCACCGGGAACCGCTGGCCAATGTGGGCCGGCCCGGTACACATATAAAAAATATATATTAAAAAAATTACGGAAATCATAATATTACATTTCTTTTCTTCACAAATGGATGAGGGAATCGATCGCGCGGGCGCGGCCGACAAGGAGTGTGTTTCGTGTACATGCATGTGAGTGTATTGCCCTCCCTCCCTGTTAAGTTTGGTCTACTCCATTGCATATCTTGAAACACGCCCTCTTTCACGTCCTGGAAACACACCAAGCCAACGCCGATGAACTAGCGCAGAATCAGATGAAAGCTGACTGTGTTGTCGCCTCGCATGATCGCATCCCCTCTGTCGCTGGAAAAAAGCTGCACTTGAACACACCGAGAGAACTACAGCCGACTGTTAGCTAGAATGCGGCAATGCGCGTTCTGCGCCTGCGTGTAAATGAGACAACTGTCTATTTCTGCAGATATATTCGCCTATATTCGTCATTCAAAAAGAGAAACCGACGCTGCCGGCTGCAGATACACACCGTAAACAAAGCAGTGCGTGCCTATCGTTCTGAATATCAATCCTGCTAAACACTTTCTTTATTCCACTCCTCTCATGTTAATATTTAAATATTCGCCAAGGAACACTCAGGTAATATGACGTAACATTAGAACAGCCTTCTATCTGTGCAGTTTTGACTTCTTTGCTCGCTGTTTTGCTATTATTCTCGTGCAGTGCACTGACTCGTTCACTAAGCTGAGTTCCCTCTTTCACCGACTTGTCGAATCGGCCAAAAAAAAGCCGACGAGGACCAATTTCGGCCGACGGTTAAAAAAAGCATTAGAGGTAGATGCTGTGAAATGCTTCAAATTAACAGATTATACATTTGGCGCGAAGAGTAGCAGTTCAAGAGGCTCTGATGGCTCTAGCTCCCCCTGACTAGCTCATATATGCTGTCTTGATAGTTTTATGTTGTCTTAATGTTCTTCTGTTTGGTTCCCTTTGGTTTTACAAATATGACCTAATAGGCTATATGTTGTGTTACTTAAAATAAATGTTTAAATAGAATTTATTTTTGTATTGTGTTATATTTTTATGCTATAAGTGGTGTTAAAAAAATATTCTGCACATTAATGGGCCAATGTGTTATGATTTGGGATGTGGTGGGCTGCTGTGGGCCAGAAAGTCCAGGGCCACTTTTCGGTCCCAGTCCGCCCCTGTGTGTGTGTGTGTGTGTGTGTGTGTGTGTGTGTGGGATAAAAATGGCTGCAACGAGTGACATTCAAGGCCACTGACAGGAGGTAAATAAGAAATGTAATCTTTAAACCATAATATGCACTTTTTTATAGAAGACAATTGCAAAATGTGTTTTAGAGCGACTAGGGAGATAAAAACCGATGCCACCGTCATCTTTAGCTGAACAGTCAGTATGTGTCAGCGTGTCAGTCATTAGGATTCTGAACCTCCCAGGATTCAGTGTTCCTCAGACTTCTGCGGCGAGAACGAGATCAGTATGAGAGTGAGAAAAGCAGAGACATATCATATATCATGATGCTTCGACAGGGGCATCCGTGAAAACAGTGTGTGTTTGTGTCTGTGAATTAGAGGTGTATATCGGATAACTGACATTCACACACGTACAAAATTTATGCTCATATTATCTTTAAGGATGGTAAAGGTGAAGTTGCTTAATGGGGCAATGTTTTTACAAATAAAAAATAAAAGTATCCAATTAAATAGGCCTAATTTATAATTTAATCAGAGCTGTATGCATGCAGGCACAATAAGAATGAGGTATAAGAATGAATTAACAATGTCAATTATGATACAATACTCACTACAATAAATGAGACTTTCCAGTGGACTGTCTGAGCACACAGATTCATTAGATTGATTAGGACTCTTGTAATGCTATATACACTATCGATTGAATGTCTGGAGTCAGTGATTTTTTTTTTAAAGAATTAAATATTTGTATTCACCAAGGACACATTCAATTGACCAACAAGTAACAGTAAAGACATGTATAGTGTTACAAAAGATTTCTATTTCAAATCAATAATGAACCTTCAATTCATCAAAGAATCCTGAAAAAACAACCACAAAAATATTGAGCAGCACAACTGTTTTCAACATTGACAATAATATGAAATGTTTTTTCGGCAGACTCTGAAGACTGGAGTAATGATGCTGAAAATTCAGCTTTTGATCACAAGCATTAATTACATTTCAAAATATATTCAAGTAGAACATTTTTTAGTTTTTTACTGTTTTTACTGTATTTTTGATCAAATAAATGCAGCCTTGTTGAGTATAGAAGAGACATCTTTCAAAAACATTTTGAAAATCATACCTATCCCAAACAGTAGTGCATTAAAAATTGGACTGTCCAAATGAAACGATTCACTAGAATTAGTTAAATGCGTTTGATTATTGCCTCAGCTCATACATTTAAAAACTGTGTCTTTGGTCTTGCTACACTGCCAATCTTTGGAAAAAGTAGTACGTTCTAGAAAAGGTTGTTTGCACATGCCACTTGGTTTGATAAATTGTTCTCCAACGCATTTTTAAGCTCGTCTAACTATTACTTGTGAAAACTGTATACACAACTAGCCTTTGTATTACATGCAAGACTAGATGCTCCTCCCAAACATAAATTTACAGCCTCATTCCATTTACACTCATTAAAACCCATTTTGAACGGGACTGGCTTAAATGACAGCATATGTGTGCAACATCTGTTTTGTCTCAGTGAGCAGTGGGAGGATTGTATATATGCTTTCACATTCTCTGCACGTGGAGAGAATGATTGAGGGACAGATTGATTATGCCCTGACTGACACAACAACAGACTGGATGCACAGCATCAGTGTGTTAGTGTGTTTGAATGCATTTCATGCTTAAGACCGTGAAAGTGACCGTGTCAAAAATTACATGAGGTTAAGTTAGGCATATGCTGCTCACAGACTCTCTCTCTCACACACACACACACACACACACACACACACACACACACACACACACACACACACACACACACATACCCAGCACTCAGGGCATGTGTGTATCATCTGTGTCCCTAAACTGCTCAGCATTTCTGAAAAGGTCAAAGCACGAGATGGGTGAGATAAGACAGAAAGAAGTAAGGAAAGAAACTATGAATATTTTTAAGCAGCAGGGATATAGTGAGGAGAATCCGATTATTTTGGTAGTCTATATTACAGTTTTTTTTCGATTGCTAAACGACAGTGAGCACGACTGGAGCTACATGTGCAAAACTCTACCTACAGTCTGCACAGCAGCAGTTCCAGTGGACCAAACTCTAGTTCGTTTTTCATTGCTTGAACACAGTTTTCAAAACTCTACACACTTATCCCATGACTTTAACCACAACCTGCACAACACTGGATTTGAAGAAAATATTACTTTGTATGAAGTCCCTGAAATTGTTCAAACTGTAAAGATGAAAAGTTTGTATTTTCTGTATTGGTGTTTGATGCTAGTGTTTTTACTCTCAGTGTGTTCTGAGTGACAGTGTGTGTTATCTCAGTGAGGGTTGTGTAGTGTTTGGCTGCACAGAGCCTGTTTTGAGCCATGTGTTAAGAGTTGTGTTGCTTGGAATGAGTTTTGCAGGTGATGTGAACTGTTTAGCTCAGGTGACTGTTGGTAGTGCAGACTGTAGTTAGAGTTTTGCACATGTAGCTCCAGTTGCGCTCACTGTCGTTTCACGATCGAAAAAAACTGTAAGCTCTTGTCACAGTTTAGCTCTATGTCTTTTGGTAAATACAGAAAATGCATTTAAATTTTTCTATAGTTGCACAACTGTCTTGTTACCAATCTCAACAGTTAACACAGTCATTATTTAAACTTAATTTATATATAAAGGTTTAGCCAATATAAAGATTATATAAAATAATAATATAATTTATGAATATATATATATATATTTTTTTTTTATACAAATGTTACAATTTAAATAATTTAATTAATAATTTATATAATTAGATTCTACATTTATATTGGATATTTTAAATAATTATTCTATTATAAAATTATAATTAATTATATTCATTATAATATTAAAGAAAAACTATATATAAACATGTAAACATGTTCACAATTACCTACCGTACCTTTAGGGAGAGTTATGCATAAAGCAAGCAGAATCAATCGGAGTGAATAGTTCCCTGGTTTCCATCCACTTTTATTGAATGGAGGAAAAAGTAACTTGGATATTTTTGGGTGAGCTATTCCTTTAATATCTAATCCAATTTTACTTCTCATACATTTATCTTTTTGAATTTTTATTGGAAACAAGACAAAATGATTTTCAATGTGATATTGATAGTACTATGTATGCAGTGAATGTGCAACTCTTGTAAACTAGATAGTGGCAGTTGACTGGAAGAGGACCGGAGCTGAACACAAGCACATTTCATCCCTCATTTGTGAAAATGCCTCCCCTTACCTACAGCTAATGACAAGGAGTCACTCAAAACCCAGACAAGACTATACAAAGAGAATATTTAACCATGATTGAAAGGAAAAGAGAAGGATAGAGTGAGAGAGAGAGAGAGAGAGATGAGTCAGAGAGATGAAAACAATACATTTGAGACAGAACAGAAAGGACGGCATGTGTTAAAGTGAATTGGATATGAGCAGAGAGATCCCAAAGGACTTGGCCTGGATTCTCACTGTTGGAAAAACGGAGAAACACACCTCACTCTCACAGCTGATTGGTCCAAAGTCACCCCCAATTCAGCCGTTCCACAGGCGGATTTATCCGAAATGCTAAACCGCTCAATAATAAGAATAGCTAATGAGAACGTTAATGACACAACGAATGATAGAAGTGAACATCTTCTCAACAACTTGCTCGCTTCCACACACAGGCACAGCACAGGCATGTACGACAAACCTGTCAGATCTGTAGATTTAGCAGACAGCCTGAAGTGGCATCTTAACCTAGATTCACTTCACTGCTGCAGTTTTGTGGCATCAGGTTAAGAATGTAGAGGATATCACACATGCATACACAGTACACACACACACACACACACACACACACACACACACACACACACACACACACACACACACACACACACACACACACACACACACACACACACACACCCTTCATTGTTTCCTGGAGAACTTAGTGGTCAATTTATTGTCCAGTGAGTGGAATGCCATTGTAACATGTTACATAACTCAAGAAAGTCTTCCTGGCATTAGAACCAGAACTGATAACATTCAACTGCCCTTCAAAATGACCTTCAACACACACACACTCAGACATTTACTTTTTTCTGATCTAACTTCCTTCTTGCTTGAGCATGGTCTGAATGCGTGTTTGAATTTGAATTTGTGTTAAAGGGATAGTTCACCCAAAAATGAAAATTCTGTCAGTTTTTACTCACCCTCATGTTGTTCCAACCTCGTAAGACCTTCGTTCATCTTCGGAACACGAATTAAGATATTTTTGATGAAATCTGAGAGCTGGATCACTCCTCCATAGGCTTCAAAGGGATTGAAACTTGCCAGCCCCGAAAGGTTATTAAAGACATCGTTAAAATAGTCCAAGTGACTACAGTGGCTCAATCTTAAGTTTATCAAGCGACGAGAATACTTTTTGTTCGCAAAAACAAACAGAAATAACGACTTTATTTCAACTATTCATTTCCTTCTCTATGGGCCTCTAGTCAGTTAACGTAGTGTGATTGCGTAGAGCTACGTCACACTTAGGCTCAGTATTGGCCGACGCTGGTTATGTGTGTGATGCGTGTTACGTACAACAACAGAAGCTTACGCTATTACACTAGTGAACTGACTCGAGGCCCACAGAGAAGGAAATGAATAGTTGAAATAAAGTCGTTATTTCTGTTTGTTTTTGCGAACGAAAATTATTCTCGTCGCTTGATAAACTTAATATTGAGCCACTGTAGTCACTTGGACTATTTTAACGATGTCTTTAATAACTTTTCTGGGCTGGCAAGTTTCAATCCCTTAGAAGCCCTTATGGGGAAGTGATCCAGCTCTCAGATTTCATCAAAAATATCTTAATTCGTGTTCCGAAGATGAACGAAGGTCTTACGAGGTTGGAACAACATGAGGGTGAGTAATTACTAACAGAATTTTCATTTTTGGGTGAACTATCCCTTTAATGTGCTAATGTGTGCATGAGTTTTACACTCTATGCATTGTTCCATTTGAGTAATTCTGAAGAAATGCAGTGAAGCACACACAACCAAAAATTTGAATACAATACAACCCCCACAATAAAAACATATAGGCAAAATCAAAACATGATGTTGCTCTTGTTGTATTACAAATTTATTAAATGTTTAATTGAGGTTCCAATACAATAGTAGGCTATATAAACTGAGACAGTTTCGTATACTGAATTTAGCATGTAAGGTTATGATGGTGACGATATTTGCTGTGAAACAGTTTCCAGCAAGAGAGTCCGGCAAATTTAGCAGCCATTACTTAGTCTTCAGTGTCACATGATCCTTCAAACCGTTGTTCAGCTTAATATTTTTGTGAAAACTCTAATCATTTTTTTTCAGGATTCTTTGATTAATATAAATAGAAATCTTTGTAAAACTCTTTATCGTCACTTGTAATAAATTTAATGCATCCTTGCTGAATAAAAGTATTAATTTATTTTAAAAAAATCGTCTCAGGTTACGTATGTAACCCTGGTTCCCTGATAGGGAACGAGACGCTGCGTTTGAGACGCGGTGGGAATGCTCTGCGTGATTACGTCGTGAAGCACGTGTAAAATCAGTCCAATGGAAGCCCGCTACGACATAGGTGACGTCATAGACCAGGAAACTATAAAGCAACCCTGAAATCAGACCGCGATAGCTTCTGAAAAACCTGAAGCAAGTCGATCAGGGCATGCAGGAAGTATGGCAGGCAAACGCAGCGTCTCGTTCCCTATCAGGGAACCAGGGTTACATACGTAACCTGAGATGTTCCCTTTCAAGGGAACTCGAGCTGCGTTTGAGACGCGGTGGGAACCCCATACCCACTACACCATAGTGACAAATGCCTGTTCTGTGTGAAGTCCTGCGCACACTAAGAAGCAAGCAACCTCGCCCCAGGAGTGGAGAGGTCAAGGTCATAAAACCTGACAAATGTATGCGGAGAGGACCATCCTGCCGCATTACACACGTCAAGAAGGGAAACTCCCGAAATTAAGGCCATAGAGGCCGCCATACTCCGAGTAAAATGGGCCCGCACAGCCATAGGTGAAGGCTGTCCGGCCGCTTCATAAGCCAATGAAATACCCTCGACTATCCATTTACTCATAACCTGCTTAGATGCAGGGCATCCTCTCTTGAGTGACCCAAAACAAACAAATAGTTGCTCAGATTTACGCCACAGGGCAGCTCTGTGAAAGTAGGCATCTAAAGCCCGGACTGGACATAACAGGTTAAGCTGTTCCTGGTCAGGGGTATTAAAGGGTGGAGGATAAAAGGCCTGCAGCACTATTGGGCCCCAACATTCAGTGGGACCTTAGGAATATAACCTGGCCTGGAGTAGAGAAATGCCTTCACCATACCAGGTGCAAATTCCAGACATGGAGGAGCAACCGACAGAGCATGTAAATCACCAATTCTCTTGATAGATGAGATAGCAAGGAGAAATAAAGTCTTTAGAGTGAGGACTTTTTCTGAAACCTCCTCGATGGGCTCGAAGGGAGCTAAAGCCAGACCCTCGAGTACAATGGCCAAGTCCCAAGCCGGTGCTCTAGAGTGCAGTGCAGGTCTCAACCTCAATGTACCACGGAGAAAGCGAGTAATTAAAGGGTTTCTCCCGATAGAAGTACCACCAGAGGGGTGTGGTAGGCAGATATAGCCACCACGTAAACCTTTAGGGTGGAAGGAGATAACCTGGCCGAGAAACGGTCTTGCAGAAAATCAAGAACTGAACCAACAGGGGAGTTAACAGGATCTAACTGACGTTCAACACACCACGTGTGAAAGTTTCCATTTTAGCGCATACAGCCTTCTCGTGGAAGGAGCTCTGGATTGAAGAATGGTTTCTACAACATCGGTCGAAAGACCGGTTTCCCTGAGCCTGGCCCCCTCAGAGGCCAGGCCCACAGTTTCCACAACTCCGGCCGAGGATGAAATATCGTGCCCCCGGCCTGGGAAAGGAGGTCCACCCAGAGTGGAATCTCCAAGGGGGAGCCGTCCAGCAGAGACACCAAGTCCGAGAACCAAACTCGGGTCGGCCAATAAGGGGCTACTAGTAGCAGACGAGCCCCTTCTCGGCGAACCCTCTCCAGAACCCCCGGAAGCAAAGATATCGGGGGAAAGGCGTACAGGTGCAGCCTCGGCCACACCTGCACCATCGCATCCAGACCGAGAGGAGCTGGGTGCGTTAGAGAGAACCACATGGGACAATGGGTTGAATCTGATGATGCGAAAAGGTCTCCCTGAGCACGACCGAACTCTTCCCACAGGAGCTCCACCACTTCGGGGTGAAGTCTCCACTCCCCGGGCCTCAGCCCCTGTCTCGACAGAATATCTGCTCCCACATTCTGAATGCCCCAGAATATATACCGCCTTGAGCGACAATAACTTCCCCTGGGCCCATAGGAGGATCTGATGGGCCAATTTGCAAAGATGACGCGACCTCAGACCCCCCTTATGGTTGATATTGGAGACCACCTAGGTGTTGTCTGTGCGGACCAACACATGATGGCCTCTCAGGTCTGGCAGGAAATATTTGAGAGCTCGAAATACCGCCATCAACTCCAGATGATTTATGTGCCAGTAACATTGATGGTCCTGCCAAAGACCTTGTGCAAGCATTCTGAACTTGAGTTTCTGAACTCTGCTGTTTAACTGGCGCAGATCTAGAATAGGACGCAACCCTCCATCCTTCTTTGGAACAATGAAGTAACGGCTGTAAAACCCTGACTTTCTGCTGGGAGGAGAAACCCTTTCTATAGCTCCTTTTCGAAGAAGTGTCAGTACTTCTTGCTCCATAACCAGAGCCGGCTGTGAGTCCACCACCGTGGGGAGGACCCCTTGAAATCTGGGAGGACGAGAACTGAACTGAACTCTGTAACCCTTTTCTATTATGTGCAGGACCCATAGAGAAATATTTGGCAGAAGTTTCTACGCTGCCAGAAATTCCGATAAGGGAACCAGTCTCTTGAGACTGGCCTCTGGATTTGATTGAACAATCATTTCGGCGGAACAATTCATTCAAGCGGTGAACCGGCAGGGAACAACCGAACTGACCATTCTACAACCCTCCTCAGAGGATTGCACGGGGACGCTGACACCTCGGCGCCCTGAAGCGGCGAACCGGCAGGGAACAACCGAAGTGGCAACGCTGCGGCTCTCCTCGGAGAGTCGCCCCCCGGAGGGTGCCAAGGAGGGGACCACCCTCAGAGGCCTGATAGCCTTGGCGTCAGGACTTCTTCTTAGACCAAGCTCTCCTAGAGATAACAGTCCTCAGATCTTGTCTACCCCTAACAGGCTTGGGCTGCGACCGCCACTCAGGAACCATAGATTGAGGAGGTGCTCGAGCGGCGACGCTCTGTTTTTGCTGAACTCTGTGAGCGGAGCTTGTAGACGGACGAGGCTGCTCAGTCTTTATACCACGAGCAGCCTCGGGGACACTAGACCGGCGAGGAAGAAACCTCTGAAACGCAGCCGCTTGTTTCTTATTTTCTTGAAACCTATCGACGACACAATTTATAGCGTCGCCGAACAGACTTGTAGGTGACAGCGGTGCGTCCAGAAGAACAGATCTATCTTTATCCTTTATTTCAGATAAATTTAACCATAAATGGTGTTCCGTGGCCACCAAGGCTGCCATAGACCGGCCCACAGACTTGGCCGTCTCTTTGGTGGCCCGGAGAGATAAATCTGTCGTGCGACTAACTTCCTCACAATCGTCTATGTCCCTCAGCAGGTCAGCCAGGTATGCTTGGAGAATCGACATAGTGTGCAAACATGCCGCGGCCTGACCTGCTGCCGAATACGCTTTACCCACCAACAAAGATGTATTTTTTAAAGGTCTGCTGGGTAACGTCGGGGCTTTCAGAGAAGATGATGACTCGGGGGAGAGATAGCTTGCTAGCGTGTCTTCAGCACGAGGCATAGTCAAATAACCATAGTGATCAATCCCTTGAATCTTACTATAATTACTAGTCTGCGGGTTATGCACTCTGAAAGACGCCGGTTTAATCCACGATCTTGACACCTCGGTGTGGAGATCAGGAAAGAACGGGAGTTCCCGACGAGGAGGTCGTGATCTAGATGGTAGAGAACGTTCATCTAAAAGACTCTTTCTAGATTCAACATCAACATCATCGGCTGGCCACTCAATATTTAATTTAGTAACAGCACGAGATAAAACCTCCAAAAGCTCCTCATCAGCCAGGGTATGAGCTGGCGAACACTCAATATCCCCCATATCAACGGCATCCAGATCCTCAGAACTGGATAGCCATAATATTGGTGCCTCAGCCTGGGAAGGAGAAGCCGCAGAGCGGGCTCCTTCCTGTGCAAAGACACCGGATCCAGCAGGTAAGGGCTGAGAAAGGGCGGGGCCCGTCTCAAACCCCGCTACTAGATCCATCTGCGAACACCAAGATGAAAGCCGACGCTGTGCCTCGGCAGCAGCGGGACCAGCACCTCGGGGAGCGCGAACCGAACCGTCCTCCTCAAAGAACGCCCGGCGAGAGTGGAGAGTTTTCATAGACAAACTCATGCAATGCTCACAGTCAGCCCCCTCGAGGACTGACTGGGCATGCTCCACTCCCAAACAAGCAATACACATACGATGTGTGTCCCCACCCGTGATATAACGAGGGCAGGGCACAACACAACGTTTATAACTTTGCTTGCTCGCCATAGTGATATATATATATATATATATATATATATATATATATATATATATATATATAAGGGGCTTGACAGACAACAATAAATAGACAAGGACAGATATACAGAGAGCGCTTGCTGAAGGTACAGAAGCTATCGCGGTCTGATTTCAGGGTTGCTTTATAGTTTCCTGGTCTATGACGTCACCTATGTCGTAGCGGGCTTCCATTGGACTGATTTTACACGTGCTTCACGACGTAATCACGCAGAGCGTTCCCACCGCGTCTCAAACGCAGCTCGAGTTCCCTTAAAAGGGAATCTTACTTTTACTTTTTAAAAACTTTCTTTTCACAGTGTGTGCAAAACTTGGTATACATACTTCACAAAAATCATCTTCTTTTATCACTCAGTCCATCAGAAAGGGATTTCAGCTGATGAAGAGGTCCAGCAGGATGACTCATGAATTTCCTTCAGCATCAGTGAAGATCCGGTGCAGTTGACTCCTTGATCCCATCCGGAGTTCCAGCTTCAGGCTGCAGAACTTCATCAGGACAGGATTTACAAGGCTTTACAGGCCTAAGGTCCCTTTACTATTGCCCTCACCATATAGGACATATTCTGCAGTGAGAAAAAAGGGAGAAAACAACACCCTGACCCCTCAAATGTGGTTTGAGTGATAAATCACAAGACACATTGGACCCCATTTATATCTGTATTACATGAAATCCACTTCTAATCAGATCACCCAAAACAGATACTGTAAAAAATCTCTTTGGGCTCGTTTTGGCTCACTATAACAGCTAAAATGAAAGCAGTTAGTGACGTTCGGGAGTGTTGTCAGCCAAGTTTTTTTCAGGGGTTTGGGGGATGGGAAGTGCATTGTACGTTTTCCAAGATGTGCCATGAGCTCTTGGCTTTGAGCTTGTGAGTTGTTTGTTTTCAGTGAGTGACTGAAGTGTGTTAAAGGCTTGAATGGTTATTCATGTGCTAATGAAGATGTAAGTCAAATTTCTCTCATCCACACACACAAACACATAATTAGAAGTAAAGGTTTGTATGAATGAAAGTTAATTAGTTAATTTCATTCTTTTGTTCCAGCTGAAAATGAAACATTTCTAATTCAGTGCAGCATCAGTGTGTGTGTGTGTGTGTGTGTGTGTGTGTGTGTGTGTGTGTGTGTGTGTGTGTGTGTGTATGTGTATGTGTGTGTGTGTGTGTGTGTGTGTGTGTGTGTGTGTGTGTGTCAGCTGATCAGTATTCAGACTGTGTGCACACTAAGTTCATTTGTATGCTTGCTGTATGTTCTTACCTCTTGCATAAGCACTCTACATCTCATCCTGCATGCTGATTGGCTGCAACTTGACATCACAACTGTAGGAGTCTCATCTGACCACGGAAAGATACAGGCCACACATGGAAACAATGGTATCCAGGCAACAATATCCCAGCAACAGCATCCACCTGTAGTGGGAGAGTAAAACAGTCAACTTTTCTAAAGTGGCATTGAAGTACATTCAGCAATTATTGAAAGAATAGTTCAGGCAAAAATGAAATTTATGTCATTATTTACTCAACCTCATGTCGTTACAAAGCCATACATTGTTAGTTCAGCTGTGGAAAACATAAAAGATAATTTTTTAAAGAATTTCTCATGGATTTTTTCAATAAAATGAGCATGAGCTGTCAAACACATCATCAACATCAAACATCATTGATTCTAAGTTATATGGACCACTTTTGTGAAACTTGACAGTGTGTTCACAACTGTGTTCACTATGAATTCTTGTCTGGAATGAAATGAGGTCGAGTAAATAATGAAAATTAAATTTTTGGCTGAACATCCCTTTAACTATAGCTGAGCTCGCTGCCATCTCTTTGGATGTTTGATAAAGATAAATAATATGAAATTTTTTATGACCATCATTCAGTCCAAAAAGCATATGATCAATAAAAATGGCCCATTGCAATGTACTTTCTCAATCCTTAGCACAGGTTTTCAACAGCAACTATATGTGTGTGTGTTTTAGGACCAAGAGCAAATCTAAAAATAAATTTGATCTGCTGTGAAACACCACATCTCTGGCATATATTTCAACACAGCAGCAGCACAAACAATTCATATACATTTTTATTGATCACATTGTAACCTAAAAAAAATTGAAAACTAGATTAGAAACAACTACCTGTAATAAGATAAAACTTTTATTTCCCACTTATTACAAATGTATTCATTGCTGGTGACGGCATCATTTAATTATTTCCCATCTTCAGTGTTTAGTATGCAAATTCAGAAAACATTACAGAAAATACTAGGGTTTTAAGAAAAACATTAGGAAAGAAAATCACCAACAGGTATCTAATGACTGTACTAGTTCTTCAGCCTTCTTTTCTTTTCATTTTCCCTTGCTCCTCTGTTTTTCTTTTTCTACAGCCTTCTGATATTTTAATCTGCAGAATATCATCAGTATAAACAAAATAAGATAGTAAAATAAACAAACATGATGGTTAGACATTTAAATTCTAATATCACATCAAGTACCAGACATTCAGGGCTTAAGGCTGATCCCAAAAACAGAAGAATTAGCGCAGTGAATCATTGCTGGTAAAGATCCTCACATAACCTGCGTTTGGGAAGGGGGGGGGGGGGGGGGGACGACAACGCTGTGCTTGTTAAGGAGGCTGAAGAGACGGTAAGTCAGCCGGTTCCCTCTGCCCTGAGGCCTGTGAGGCAGGAGGAGACAGGCTGTCCTCTTTATCTCTCGGCCTGGCTTATGTAAGACTGACAATCAGCATCTCCTTTATCTGATTCTAGTAGAAAGTGGCATATGTACGAGTATCTCAACTCAATCTTGGAGATTCTGCTCTAATTAATCTTTCCAAAATGAAGCTTTGTGCTATTCTTTTACTTAGTTTTCCCTCACTTACTCTTGAAATTTCTGATTTTAGCATCACTTTTATGCACTCTAGTATGCCCATGATTTTTGTTGCATTTAGTCTGCATTGACGGCCAATGGCCTCATAGAAAACCTTAGAACAGCAATCCTCTCTCCACAACCATATTACACAACAGCAAGGTCACTGCCTCTCTCTTGTCAAAATACTTGTGTGTGTCAACATTGATGTAGAAAGTGTTGGACATGATGAAACATTTAATCTTACATTGTAATGATATGTCTATTGTCCCTGTGTGTTTGCTTTAGGGTTACAGTTCTTATTTGTATATATATTTTGCTATGCTTCTGCTTATTTTTCTGTGGAAAAAGTCTGTTTTAACTGTAGGGAGATTTTTCTTTGCTACGGACATGTGGTCTCAATGAGGGGTTTGTATAGGTCACCATTATATTCTCTTTAAAACTGCACTAGAGACATGTTTATTGTGAAAAGCTCTAAATTAAATGTAGTTTTCTCTCAAAAAATTAAGATACATTTTCTTCTGTCTAAATGTAATATGGGTGCCAAAAATTTTCAGATGAATTATCCATCATGTTGCATATTTCACTTTATAGTTATACTCCTGAAACATAAAGTAACTTTATACCCTGACAATTAGTCTTATTCCCACGTTAAGAGAGCAGTTACAAAACTCTTGCATTGCTTCCTGTTCAGAAAGATCTACACAATGCACTGAACTTCCCTTTGTATTTCTATGTGAAATCACCAGTTTGCACAGTGACACTGTGTCCTTTATCACACTAGATCATCATTTCTCCATTCTGTACATTCCTTTCTGACTGAACTTTCCAAAAAAAAAAAACATGTATTAAAGTGTTTGTTCTGTAAGTGTGCAAAGCATGATGGTGCGAATGTGAACCACATGCTTCTGGCCTTAAACAACTTTAGTAAATATACCCACTTTACTTCAAACTACTAGAAAGAGAAGAAAATCTGTATGAACTTTGAAAACTGACTTTAACGTCTCTACAAACAGTTGTTGGACATGTTCAACAACATTATTGCATAGGAAAAAAGATAAAGTTGATTTTGTGACAATATAGGGGCATGTAAACACAAAATACTTAAAAGTATACAAATATTAAATCAGTGCTTTGGCCAACAACTACTGTAACTAATCAGTATAATCGGTAAAGCACAAATTACAACATACTGTACCCCAACCTGACATTAAAAATGCCCTTTCCTAAGAACACAGTTTAATATTTTGGTCAAAAGGTAAATTCATTATGTGGTTGACACTTACCTTAATGTATGCCAGTGTGGTTTTATTGTGTCCACAATGTTTGTTGTCTCTGATGCTTCACTTTATTTTTCTTAACTTCATTCATTAATATTTTGAAGCATAAAAACTAGCTAGAAGTTTCATAATTAGTAAATTTTATTTATGTCTACAATATTTATGATATTTCCTTATTAGAAGAGGATTGAGGAAGAACAGTGAGATCATTGTTCTTGTCCTCTCCTGATTTCCTCAATCATCAAAGCGATAAAGCTAATGGAATCCTTCCTCACACACACACACACACACACACACACACACACACACACACACACACACACACACACACACACACACACACACACACACACACACACACAGTCAGTGTGTCTCCACTCTTGGCCATCCCAGGTCTTCACTGGCTTTAAAATAGCTCCCCTCTATGGACAGGAAGAGGGGTGTGTGTGGACAGGAAGTAGATGAGAAGCGCTGGAGACGGCCGTCTGCACAGCACAGCTCAGGGTCAAGAGTCACACACAACTCTACTCACAATGCACAGCTTTGCAGGAAAGCGACATACTTTTTTTTACTAGTTTAACATCATAACTTTATCATTTTATATGAGAACATTTATTTGGTAATTTTTTTTCAAATCCTACATTTTTTGTTTATTTGCAGGTTTTACTTAGATGTTTCAATCCCATTGTGCTCAGCAAATTTCGACCCCATTGTATGCAGATACACAAGTGTATTCACACACAATTTGTATGTAAATGGTAAACACAATAGCTCAAATGCAGACTTCATCAAGCAGAATGTATCCAATAGTAAGCATAAAACCCAAACATATAGCCATCTCTCTTTCCTGTCTTTTTCACTTACAGATTGTTATTATTTATTGACGCAAAGAGAAATTGACAGCACAATGTACTAACATTGTATCTTTTTTGTAGGGAATATGCTGGGAATTATCCCGGAAAACAGTCTCTGGCAGCTCAATGTCTGTTAGCAAATTTATGAGAGCTCTGATGACCCCATAAATGCAAGGTCAGGCTTCTATGTTTGAGTCAAAGACCTTCATGGGTCATTAAGTGGTGGGGTGAATTTTACAAAGAACTGTCCTGAAAGTTCATGAGTCATGACTCACCTCAAAATAAAAAAAATATGTATTTTGCATAAAGACAATGAAGTCTATTTTAGGACCATTAAGCTTTTTGCATTATGGCATTATAGTCAAGACAATTAAGCACACTATAAAATTCTCATTACATTAAAGTTGAAAAAATATATAATACAGTAATGAAAACCACCTTATCTAGGCACAATGAAGTATTCCTTTTTAATTAAAACGATAATAAAAATTTAATTTAGTTCAAAAAATAATATAATTGTCACGATCACCGTCCTGCACTTCATTCCCCAGAATCCTCTGACACACCTGCATTCACTCTCCGCTCAATTACCAGTCACACCTGTTCCCAATCAGTCACCTCGTTACCCAGCCCTATAAAACACTCACGCACACCCCAGTCATGGGGAAGCCTCCAATGAAGTCTATTTTAGGACCATTAAGCTTTTTGCATTATGGCATTATAGTCAAGACAATTAAGCACACTATAAAATTCTCATTACATTAAAGTTGAAAAAATATATAATACAGTAATGAAAACCACCTTATCTAGGCACAATGAAGTATTCCTTTTTAATTAAAACGATAATAAAAATTTATTTTAGTTCAAAAAATAATATAATTGTCACGATCACCGTCCTGCACTTCATTCCCCAGAATCCTCTGACACACCTGCATTCACTCTCCGCTCAATTACCAGTCACACCTGTTCCCAATCAGTCACCTCGTTACCCAGCCCTATAAAACACTCACGCACACCCCAGTCATGGGGAAGCCTCCAACAGGAGAAGACCGTTACCCACGATTTCCCGAAGTTTCCAAGTCTGCCAACGAAGATCCATCACGTAACTATACCCACCTCTGAATATACTCACCTTTGTCTCCCTGTCTTGCTGTCTCCAGTATCCCTGCCTGGTTCCCCGTTTCCCGAGTCCTACCATTGAATCCAAGTGTTCCACGTGTCCACCGAGATCTCCTTGTTCCTCCCTGGGTCTGAAACAGAAAAGTATTCGTATCACTGAACATTGTCTATCCACGTCCAATTCTCTGACGAAGGATCTGCTCACCTGGGATCCTCTGCACGACGTGATCGTCACCGCACCTTCACATGAACTCTGTCTCTGCACACATCACTGTAAATAAACTCACGTTTGTGATTCACTTACCTCCGACTCTGTGCCTTGTATCCTGACAATAATAATCCATAATTTGCATTGACTTAAAATAGAAGTTTCCTAAAAAAATATTTTTTTTAGCATTTATTGATTATTTGCATAATGAAAATAAGATACATTTAATGTACAGACAATTTTGGGGAGAAAGGTGGTCATAAAAATTCTGCCACAATGCAAAAAATTTCAATCTTAAATTAGGCATTGTTTGGCATACAAAATATAATTTCATATTTTAACATTTTTCTTTTGATGTTGGGGATACATATGTTTTTCTAACCGGGTAATAATAAACCTCATTAGCAAATAAAGCAACCGGCAGAATCTTGTTTTCTTCTAACCAACAACACATCTGTCTCTGCCTATCATATGTGATTGGTTACCTATATTTCTAACCTCTAATAACCTTGAAAACACCTGACAAGCACGTGCTTGCCTGTAAAATTTGTGTAGTGGTGAGTATGTGCATTTGCTCGCCTCACATGATAACGTAAAATCCAAACACAAAAAACAAAACAACATCTGGATTGAGATGACATCTCTGTGAGGTCCAGTGACGCACAATACACCCAAGCACTGAAAATCAACACAAACACAAAGACTGAATTAATGATTAGTAGAGAATCAATGAAGAATTTTGTAAGTGGATTGTATAAACTAAGATACGGGGACTGAGAAGGTTAGTTTCAAAACAAAGGTAAAAATTCCTGTGTCATGCTGATATGGCTTACTAGAGACCAGGAAACATTAAAGCATAGACCATGCATATAAAGAATAAAACCATCACAGGCTTGCAAAGCAAACATCTGATGGGTGTCGTTGGGCTGCATTTGAGAGCTTTAAAGAGCTTGTGCCAGTCTAAATTGACGTTTGCTCTGAGATGCCCACTCATGCTCATGGGTCAGCTGACTAGGGTGGAACAGAGTGCCTTTTGTTCACTGGTATCTTTTGTTCACTAGAACCACCTCCGTTTAGGAAACTAATGACAAAAGGCTATGACCAGTGTTGGTGATGGGTACACTCTGTACTCTCGGTAGTTTCCGGAAAAAGAGTTCCGGGGGGCAAACTTTCTTTTCTTTGGTCTTCACTATAGGCTAAAACTGGACTGGTTTGCCTTACTTAAAAGCCTGCAAAAAATTGCCTTACAAAAAAGTAAACATAGGCCTACTTATTTGGCTTGGAAACTCGGAACTCAGAAAATTGGACAGGGAAAAACATTGAAAATAATTCTAGAAAGAACTTAACAAGTAAAGTTAACAGGCGGACTTCACTCACATCGATGGTTAAAATATTGTTTACTTAAACAGAATTAGCTCGTAATTAAATTTCTTTAAAAAATATAATAATAATCATAATCATCATCAAACTAAAGTGTGTGGTATTACAGGAAAATGATGACTGGACTGTGTGTCAGTCTCACTAATAATTCTCCATAGTGTACTTTCTAGTAAAGTTTACAAACATGTCAGTCGTTGTAGAAGTTATCTTACACGCTCGGTCGCTTTAGCTTAACCATGGTATTTTTTTTTACCTGTCAAGCTAAAGCAAAGTAAGTTCGGCATCTGTTTTCACGCTCCATTTTGGTCTCTTTATATTATTTTTTTCTTTTCTTTACTGTCTTTCTATTCCTTTACGGACGTTTCACCGTGTAGGCCGTTTTGACTGATGATAAATCTCACGCTCTCAGCTACCGCCTGACCATATATAGACCTCCTGCTGTGAAGCGCAATATGATTGACAGGCGGAAAATACGGAGCCCCGTACATGACATGCTCAGAAAAAACAAGTTATAGTTCCAACGACTTATTAAAACGTATATGTTAGCTGGTGAGGATTTCGTGGTTTAAAGTGTGACGTAACTTGATTGAAACTAAAGTTACAATAAGTTTCAAAAATTCAAATCAGATTCAACTCACTACTTTGTAGCTTCTTTTTTTCTAGGTTGGAATGCATTGTGTAAATTCATCCTTTGATTTGTCCTTTTTTCATCATGCTATAAGTATAATAGAAAAAATCGTATAAAATGTCAGTCTAATTGGCTATGTTTCTGCATACTTAAAAGTACATTTTCTCTCCCTTGTCTGTGGGGTTTCAGGATCCTTTTAAAAAAAAAATATTCCCTGCAGTGTCTACGTCATATTCTTTTACCTAGGCTACTCTTATTGTGTGTGTTGAAGGGACAATGTGGGCTGAGAAGAATCCAAGGAAATGCTGCTTTCTCTACATGCTTTGTTCAGGTCAGGAAATCAGCTGTTGCATGCTCATTGAATACAGTAATAATACAGATACACAGACATATGGACTCGCACACACTCTTGATACACTCCCTGAATGGCTGACAGAGACGCCTGTCTGAGGCGGAAGGAGTATAATAGACTGAAAGAGACAGTAACACAACATATACACACGCACAAGGGAAACGCAGTTGTAGTGATTTCTTCCGCATCAAGACGTCTCCTTTGCGTCTTATGAACACACCTAAACACACCCTTCCAGCAATGGAGTCAAGATGTCTGCCTCTCTCAGGGTCCTTTATCAGACACATCTGCAAAACGAACATGCTTTCAATCAATCAGAAGAAGAGCAGAAAAAAAATTTTTACAAGCAAAATCCAAACATCAACTGCAGTTACAGACATCCTGGAGATTGAACTTTTAACCTTTGTGTTGGCAGCCCAAATAACAAACACATCTCCAGAACATCTGATATCGCCATGGATTTGTGTGTCATCCTGTCCCTGGGCCATACTAATCTTTTCTGTGCAGATTAAATATTGGTACATGTCATGCAAAAGCAAGCACAATGCTTAAGACATTTTTAGAAATGTCATCCAGCACAAAAATATCTAAACATGTATTTCAGTTCTGTGGCTGTTACTCTAAACTGATACTTAAAAAATGAGTGCAGTTACTGGCAATGTGTAAGAAAAGCCTTAAGAAAAAATAATAAAGAAATATTATACATGAGATCTTTTTAATATCTCAAATGGTAAGCAAAATTAACTCAATCTTTTCAAAATTCAATAGAACTCAAACATTTGTCATTTATTTTAAAGCCAAATGGTCTGAGTTATACAATCCACAATATTCTTCTTACTGTATGTCTACAACTATCTTATTAATTTCTATTTCTGTATAATGAAATGAAACAGGCCTAAACTGTAACTATAACTCTTATGAATTATAAAAGAACAACCTCTGAGTAATAAAACTTCACTTTGGGATGATTAAAAAAGAAAGGATCCACCATTTCAGCACTTTTCCCTACAGGAAATGTGATCTCCATTGATTATTTCTAACATTTGGACTTGGTTCAGTGTGCTCACACAATTGAATCTTCTTATTTCTAGCCACCTAATAATCATATCATTTGATCATCTGTAATGCTGGACAAACCAGTGAAAATAAGTAAAATAATCATTTAAAGCAGTGTTTCTAAACTGGCGAAAGCAGACTATAACTGATTGTGTTGTGATGCATTGGAGAGGCAGAAAAATGTAATGAGAACACATCTAAACATTTCAAATTGGGAAGGTCAAATGTAATAATTTAAGCGCCAATGGAAAACCCATATTGATCGACCATTATTCTGAATATTGGGGAAACGTGCTCCCCTCCATTGTGAAATGTAAATAAAAGCAATGACGCACTCAGTATCTAGGACAAGGTCAGCCAGTCACCTTTGTGTTTGCAGTGGGTGGGTTTGTGTCTGTGTGTGAAGGGAATGTTAAGGGAGGTGTGTCACTGTCCACCAATTCAGAGAGTTCTAGCTGTCTGCCTGTATTTCTGTATGAGCATTTATTAGCGAGACCTAGAAAATGATGTATTTATTCCATAGCTCATCATCCCATTCTGTGAATATTCTTTGAAGGATCACAAACTCTTTAAATTGCCGCAATAACTTCCTCTAACAAAAATGGGAAATACGCACAAGCCGTTATCATTTCATCATAATTGCCTGTATTGTTTACACATCCAGGGCAAATATCCATTCATCACAAGTGTGTAAGTGAGTTTGGAATCAGAGTGCTGTGCTGATTCACTATAACGCAGGACCGTGATGGATGGATTTAGACGTAATTTCCTATAATCAACTGTTTGCGAGTGTCTTCATGTCACATGACTTAATCTTTGTGTGAAATCAGTGCTCTTAAATTGCGTGGGACACTAAGTTCCGGCTGAAACATTTGATGACAGATCGCAATCAAAGTATAATCTAAATTATAATTCAAACCATTGTGGATCATGTCATCATGGTCTGGGTCAGATGGAGTTCAGTAACATGTGATGGGAACTGTCATCTGAATCTCATCTCATATTTTAAATGAGGTAGTAAAATTAATTCACCGGTAATGAGTAGGCCTTGAGAGAGAAAAACCCATAAAGAAGAAGAAAATATATATTTTTAATATCTAAAAGGTATTTCTTAGACATCAGTGAGATTAAATGGTGAAGAATCTTTTCAAACTTCAACATTTGTCATTAATTTAATGCCAAATGATCTGAGCTAAAGCATACAAATTCAATTTAGAGGTTTACGCTCTTACTGTATGTCAACCATTATCTTTTTTCAATTCATCAGAGAAAACATCAAAGTATGACAGATGCAATCAACCTATATGACGAAATTGTATTATATTGTATTATTGTATTATAATTATATTAAGACTAAAAAAAATCAGTAAAAGCGTGAAGTGGTTTAATGAAACCACAATGGTGAAGATTTCAACTATTTCTCAACTATAATAGTGAGATTACATGGAAATTTGATTCAATTTGCTTCTCAGATTTGTCTCCTGAGAAAAAGGCCCTAATCTCGCAAGCGTTTTCCTCTGGACATCTGCAAAAACATCTCAAAATGTGCTCAAAATTGACAGTACACGAAGTCAAAAATTTCAAAGTGAACTCAAAATTTCAATACAACATTAAACTCCCAATTTCATTTTATAGTTATTTCATTACATTACTTTTTAATCTCTTAATGTACAGGTAATTATGTCTACAATTATGTCTTGTTTTTTAGGAGAAATATCCGAGACAGAATTAAGCATAACCGAGAACTCCATTAAGTCTCCCAAACTATAAACCTTTGAACATAAAAAAATCCTCTGTTATGAGGGCAAATAAAACATTTATTTTGGTATTTCTGTTAGCTTTATTTAAACCTCACTTCATCCTTGTGTCCTCACTTTCAGTATACACAGTATCTCTCATCTTAGAAATTCAAATCATAACAGAAGAACGCTTAGCATGATTTCATCATCATCAGTCTATGTGTGTATTGTCATTTCTGTTGCTGTGTGTGTGTTGTTGTTTCCATGGAGCGAGACCATCTGGTTAAATGGTAAATCACTAGTCAGCAGAAAGTGATCCAACACTTGGATTCATTTGATAATCGACGCCACAGAGCATGTCACAAGACCCCTGGTAATGTTGAGGAGGACTGGGAACTACGGCCCCATATGACTGATAAATAAAGGAGGATGTCAGAACTACGAGGTCGACCTCGCTCTTATATAAACACAATGTGTCCTGATGCAGCATTATGAAAAAAACGCATTTTTAAAGCTCATGTTTGCCCGGGCTAAATCCACATATGTTAACAAACACATGTTGAAATACTCAATTATTAATGTTTGACTTGTTTGACCCAAATCTGTCTATTTGTGTAACATGGAGCTTAAATTTTAGTAATTCAGGCAGACAATTACATAAGTCCTAAGTCATGTGTAGGCCAGCATGGAATCAGCACACTTTATTCAATATTTCTGTGCTAATTGTGGTGGGAAATATCGGCGGGATAGATTTAATTATTGTAAAACGTGTTGAATGAATCTGTGCACCACAACCAGTTATCATTAGCATGATCAAACTAGACAAAATATCTAATCAACAAGCTGGCGTGGGACACGTTTAGAATTGTATGAATTGAAATGTGCAGCTTTTTGTGGAATTCTGTGGGCACCCTAGTGAAAAATAAATATACAAAAATGTATTTGATATACATTTATTTTATGCTAAGTATACTACCATTACATTTACATATTTATGTACTTAAATACCCTGCAATTGTACTTTTGGTATACTTAAAGTCTACTAAATTGGAACAACTAATTTTGTACTTCAATTATCTGGAAATAGTGCTGAAGTTCAACTTAAGATATACTTAAGTATATTTGATTGTGCTAAAGTGGAACTATTGAGACATAAGTCATAACAGCTGCTTTCAGAAATCTGGACAGTAAGTGCAATTTTTACAGTAAGTAAAAATACTTGTAAAAAAAATTATTTTAAGTTTTTTTTTTTTTTTAAATAAGAGAAACAAAAGCCAAAAATTATGGGAAGAAGCAAATTTTGAGATACAAAGTCACAATTTTGAGATACAGTTGCAATTGTGATATATAAAGACATTGTGAGAAATAAAGTTTCAAATTTTCATCATTAGCAATCACTGTGCGTGCGGTCTCTTTCTCTCTCGCTCCGCTCTCCACACCCTCGGTTGGCAAGAAGGGTGGACTGAGTGGGTTGTACAGACACAAACACACACACGCTTGTTTTGTAGGACGTTTTACAAGCTACGTGATCTTCCGCCAATGTCTTCCTGGGTCACGCACACCAGAGACAAATTAATGAATGGGGAGAGACAGAGAGAGAGGGGAGTTTATTTAACCTGATTACACTTGTGATATTTCTCACAACTCGGCAATATTCTTTGGAGCATTAGATGCCCTCCACCCACCGAGGGCCTCAACGGAAAATTGCCCTGATATGACCTGCTGTTCTGTTCACACAACACTTCACTGTAAAACATTTAACGTAAAATCAACAGTAACTTACTGGCAACAAATATCCAGCAAGCTTCAGTATTTTATTCCACGGTAAAATTACTGTAAATCTAACTACAGCAGTTCACAGCTTACTGTATAATAACTTACAGTATATTTATACTGTAAAATTAATTACAGTTCTTGTTTTTGCACTGTATTTTAAAATACTGTAAAGTTACTATGCAGTATAATTGATTACGGTAGTTTTTATATTCACATACACAACATGTTATAACTAACTGCAATCTGTTACACGCTTAAAAACAGAATGAAATATAAAGGCTTGTATGCAAAAAATATTTCACACAGTTATATTACTGATTATTAGATGTCACGTCAATTAGGACAACACTCAGAAGTCAGTTTAAAAACTTTTATTAAAATTGAATTCATTAAACTGTAGAAACACTCCAGACTTGGAAGGGCCAATGGAGATCCCAGATTTTTGCTGCCTATGGAGAACAAAACACAAAAATTGAGTTGCACTACTGCTTGACAAACATCAATGTGATAAACAGCTTTCATTTAATTTACAGTATATGGAACCACAATACATTCAACCAGGAGATGTGCCAAAACATAATACCTTTAAATGAGAATGAAACTATGTGAGGGTGAATACATTTTTGGGTGTACTATACCTTTAAACTAAATTCTAAGATCCTGATCTCCTCCCATGTTAAAATCTGAAACCGCTCTAATTTTATGAATTTTAATGCGTTCTTCAATAGCTGATAATGATTTACCTCAGGGATTATAAAACGGGGATTGTCGCCTAACTTAATGGACATTTTCGTGAATATCAAACGAATATTAAATATACAACTAAATTAACCGCAGTCCGTTGGCAGTGAATGTATCCAGACATCAACAAACTAATAGTGCACTTGAAGAAGTGAATGAAAACGAGTGAGCAAAATCGAACCCTGTGAACGTCTGGTCTGAATGACCGTGGATGCCGAGCTGAGGGAATTCATTCGGCGCGACTTTCACTGCCTGTGTATTCACTTGTGCATCAGTTGTAGCTACTCACGTTATGCATGTATAATATGACTTAAAATACTGTGGTTGTCCCTTCAAGTCGTGCATAACATGGGTCGATTTCGAACGTAGCCTTGTAGGGGTAACGTTAGGCGAGTATGAGGACTCGATTGCGACCATAGATCGCGACAGGCCACACGCACACAGTGTAGTTAATTTACACACAAATGTTCAGAAACAAGAACATTTCGATTACTTTGTTCTAAACTTGAAATTATTAACTAAAGTTAACAGCAAACCTTGTGATAAATAGTATTTGGCTAACTGGATCTGAATGTTTGCGTTACAAAGCTATCAAACTCACCACCGATTTAATGGTAAAACGAATATCTTCACATATGGGGTGAAACATTTAGAAATACACATATTTAAGATATTGAATAAAAATAAAAATGTACATCTCACCTGGCTGGTTCTTGCTGGTAGTGCCCGTCCTCAAAGGCTCAGGATGAAATGGAAAATTCGAGTGATGGCTGACGGTTTAGATTATTGGTTGCCAGGTGTATATTCCGTGCGATTCCGCTCTTTCTGCAATTAAGTGCGTTTAAAGAAAGCAAAATAATAATAATAAAAAAACATCATGGGAATTGATTTGATCTATTTTACCTAGCCTATGTCAATGATCATCGGATGGAACTACATCTGTCACCCAAAAAATTGTATGTTATACCATTTGAGATTAGTTGGGTTTGTGACAAAATCTGGCAATCATAAAGACACACAATTAAAAAACACCCACATCAAATATTTAACTTTTTTTAACTATATGCTAAATGCCTTAATATATGGGTTACCTTATGAAACAATGTATTATAAAATTCCTCAACTGAAATTACCTCAATAAACCAAAAAACGTCCTCTGTTGGGGTTGTCTGTTGGAATAATACTGTCATCAATTTAACAGTAATATAAGGATTACTGTAATTATTTTCCCACTCTGTTGGTTTTTTCAAAGAATAGCATAAATTGACAGCAACTTTCCTGTAAATCGTTTCTACAGTAAGGCAAAGCTGGAAATACAGCAACAATACTGTAAAAGCTATCAAATTGACAGAAACTTACTGTAAACTGTTTCTACGGTAAACTTTCACTGATAATACAGCAATAATACTGTGAAAACAACAGAAATCATTTACAGTGTTTTACACACACACTGTCACGGTGGTTGAATTCATTGTGTCCTTCTTGTCTCGTGTCAGTGTTGTTGTGTTTGTGAGTAGGGGCGTGTCTCTCTCCCGGCACGCTGATCAGTAGCGCCAGCTGTATTTCATCCCAGCTCCAGCTGAACCTGATCACCGATGCCTATTTATACTCACTGTTTTCGTCTCATCCTTGTCAGATCGTTGTGATGTATTCCCGGTGTTCGTTCCTATTCCTGTCTGGCTGTTTCCCGTACCTGCGTTCCTGTCCTGGATGTCTTCGTGTTTATCGTCACTGATTCACTTCACTCTCTGGACTGGTCATCAGCGCTTCACCCACGTCTCATCACTTCACTCTCTGGACTGATCATCAGCGCTTCACCCACTTCTCATCACTTCACCGGCGTCCATCAAGGTCCCTGCATCACTTGCCCGTTCCTGTGTGTCGCTCACTGTGATCGTGTTCCGTGTGACGGACGCTGTGACTGTGTTCCTGTATTATTGTCCTTAATAAACCTTACTCACCTGCTCTTGTCTCCACTCTTCATCCTTACACGTGACAGAACGATCTGACCAGGCATGGAGGCAGCAGGGAGTTCGGAGATCACGTTCAGTGAATTTGTCTCTCGCACAGTCAATCGGATGGATTCTCAAGAGGAGTGTATTGCGAACACAGGGCGGGCAGTTCAAGCTCTAGTGATGCAGGTGTCCGAGCTCACCCAACAGCTTCAACACCTTAGGAGTCCCACTGCGCCGCCCACACCGCCGGTTCAACCCACGTCACCCGAGCCGTCCTTCCAGTCCGAACCTCGCCTTCCTGTTCCGGAGGCTTACGGAGGGGAGCCCAACTACTGCAGAGCATTTCTCACCAGGTGCTCAATGCACTTTTCGCTCCAGCCTCGCACCTTCCATAGCGAGAGATCCAGAGTGGCCTTCGTGCTGACGCTGCTGACTGGGAGGGCGGCGTTGTGGGGAACTGTGGTGTGGGAGAACCAAGACCCATGCTGCGCCTCGTTCCAGGCACTCTCCGAAGAAATGAAGAGAGTTTTTGACCGGTCGGTTGCGGGACGGGAGGCAGCAAGAGTCCTCGCCGATTTACATCAGGGTGACCGACCGGTCTCCGATTACTCTATTGAGTTCCGCACGCTGGCGGCAGAGTGCCAATGGAACGAGGAGGCGCAGTGGGACATGTTCCTGCGTGGGCTGGCTGACCGTGTCCAAAGGGAAATTTACACGCTGGACTTACCCACAAGTTTGAATGGCCTCATGGATCTGGCTCTCAGAGTGGATGCTAGACTCGCCAGGATGGAACGTCGAGCTCTTCCGGTTCGTTTCCCTGGAAGCACGGAACCCCCACGAGCCAGCGGCAGGGACACGGTCAGCCCCGTCGTCGATCACGAGCCCATGCAGGTGGGTAGAGCTCGGCTTTCCCGGGAGGAGAAGGAGAGGCGGAGGTCCCTCAGACTCTGCCTGTATTGCGGGGAGGCGGGCCATTTTGTTCATGACTGCCCGTTAAAAGGCCAAGCCCGGTAGTAAAATTGAGTCTACTATCGGGTGGGATCTCCGCCGAGAAGTCCTCACCACCATCATCCACGCTCCTCCCGGTAAGACTGAGATGGAGGACCAGCACTCACGACTGTCATGCACTTCTGGACTCAGGGGCGGAGGGCAATTTTATGGACCGTGAGTTGGCACATAAACTATCCATTCCTGTCACTTCTCTTGATCACAACATATCCGTCAACGCTCTTAATGGCTCGCGACATTCACAGTTTCGTCTTGGCTTGCTCGGTTTGTGCCACTGGTAAGACTTCCAATCGACCCCCGGATGGGTTACTCCAACCGCTGTCTGTCCCTTCGAGACCCTGGTCCCACATTGCGCTAGATTTTATTACCGCCCTCCCGCCCTCCCAGGGCAAGACGGTCGTTTTGACCGTAGTGGACCGGTTCTCTAAGGCGGCTCATTTCATCCCCTTGCCCAAATTACCCTCTGCCAAGGAGACAGCGGTTACTGTGGTTGACCACGTCTTTCGTTTACATGGCCTCCCGATTGACGTGGTTTCCGACAGGGGTCCCCAGTTTGTGTCCAAATTCTGGCGGGAGTTTTGTAAGTTACTGGGAGCGACTGTCAGTCTTTCCTCTGGGTTTCATCCCCAGAGCAATGGCCAAACCGAGAGAGCCAACCAGGACCTGGAAAGAATGTTGCGATGTTTAGTCTCCAAGAATCCTTCCTCCTGGAGTCAACAGCTTTCCATGGTTGAGTACGCTCATAACTCGTTGCCAGTGTCATCCACGGGCCTATCGCCGTTTGAGTGTAGTCTAGGTTACCAGCCACCTATTTTTCCTAGCCTGGAATCCGAAGTCGCGGTTCCCTCCGCTCACGCCTTCGTCCAGGGGGGCCACCGCACATGGACCAGAGCCCGCGAGACTCTGCTCCAGGTGGGGGCGCGCACCAAGGCTAAGGCCGATCGCCACCGGTCGAAGCCTCCCGTTGGTCAAAAAGTGTGGCTTTCAACCAAGAACATTCCTCTCCGCTCCGTTTCTAATAAATTAGCTCCCAAATTTATCGGCCCGTTTCCTGTCACCAAGATCCTTAGTCCGGTGGCAGTCCGAATCAAACTTCCTCCGGCGTACAGGAGAATTCACCCCGTCTTCAATGTTTCCAAATTAAAGCCCGTGTTTCATTCACACCTTAATCCGCCTGCCCCGGTTCCCCCCCCCCCCCCCCGCCGCGGCTCGTAGATGGGGAGCCAACCTATTCGGTTAATCGTATACTGGACTCTAGGCGGAGGGGACGAGGATTCCAGTATCTGGTGGACTGGGAAGGTTACGGTCCGGAGGAGAGAAGTTGGGTACCTGCTAGGGACATCTTGGATCACTCCCTTATCGATGATTACAATCGACAGGTAAGGGCGTCTGGGAACGCCAGGAGGCGTTCCTAGGAGGAGGGGTACTGTCACGGTGGTTGAATTCATTGTGTCCTTCTTGTCTCGTGTCAGTGTTGTTGTGTTTGTGAGTAGGGGCGCGTCTCTCTCCCGGCACGCTGATCAATAGCGCCAGCTGTATTTCATCCAAGCTCCAGCTGAACCTGATCACCGATGCCTATTTATACTCACTGTTTTCGGTCATCAGCGCTTCACCCACTTCTCATCACTTCACCGGCGTCCATCAAGGTCCCTGCATCACTTGCCCGTTCCTGTGTGTCGCTCACTGTGATCGTGTTCCGTGTGACGGACGCTGTGACTGTGTTCCTGTATTATTGTCCTTAATAAACCTTACTCACCTGCTCTTGTCTCCACTCTTCATCCTTACACGTGACACACACAACACACGTTTAACTTGATATTTAATGGGAACATGCAACAGGTGTCTGTTTTTTTTTACAGACTATAACCATAATTCTAACACTATAAAAAAAACTTCTGGCAACACTTTAGTTTAGGGTCCAATTCTCAGTATTAACTTTGCTTATTAGCATGCATATTATGATATTGGCTGTTTATTAGTACTTATAAAGCACATATTAATGCCTTATTCTATACCTTATTTTACATTCCTAATCCCAATATCTAAACGTAACAACTATCTTAATTATTAATAAGCAGTAATTAGGAGTTTGAGGCAAGCCTTAGTTAATAGTGAGAATCGGACCCTAATCTATAAAGTGTGACCAAACTTTTTATGTACCTCTTCAGATTTAGCTCTTGATTTGTGTTTAGTTATTTGTTCAGATGAAGCTACATTTTTATGACAATTTTGAAAAAATAAGTATGGCCAGGTTAGAAACAAATATATATATACATATTACTGTATTTTTGATTAAATAAATGCAGACTTGGAGAGTATAATAGACTTCTTTCAATATATATAGTAAAGATATCAGACCCTTGGCCAAAGGATATTATAGGTTGTATCCTCATGTGTATGTGTGTTTATTTACATGATTTATGAGGACACAAATTTGTCTAATGACATGGGTATTACACTGGTATTGCAACGTAAACATGTTTTTTGAGGGCATGTCCTCAATTAAAATGGCCTAAAAACATATTCAACAATGTTTTATTAAAAATCTAAAAATGCAGAAAGTTTTCTGTGATGGGTAGGTTTAGGGTTAGGAGACAGAATATGTATAAAAACAATTACAATTTCCTCAAAATGATAGGTGCACCGGTGTGTGTGTGTGTGTGTGTGTGTGTGTGTGTGTGTGTGTGTGTGTGTGTGTGTGTGTGTGTGTGTCAGTGTGTGTGTGTGTGTGTTTGTGTCTATGTAAAAGGGTGGTACAGGGCATTGCCTGTGGTCAAGTCAAAATAAAGCTCCCAGTGAGGGCTCTGCCCTTTGAGCACGGATGCTATGTGAGCATGCAGAGACGTGACTGAACACATTCACAAGTTTCCCTCAGTTTTTTCACTCAAACGTGCACACACCCCTCATTAACTGAGAAAACCTTTCAATACAGATGTAAGATATCACTGCTGGAGCTTTCCACTTGCTTCTGTTGTGCTTTTACACAGAAAGTAGACTGTTCCTGGCATTTCTGTCTTTTTCAAACACAGAGTCCAGGCTACTTTAATAGCCAATTAAATACTTTAGAGCTGAACATGCAAGAAAATTCGCCAGAACTATTTAAATGCATTTAAAATGAAATTCCATGTCTTTTGAAGATTGTATTAATTCCCATGATTTTTCTTGGCCTAGACATCACATTTTTTAAATCCCCCAATGGTTTTCCATGACTGTGGGAAGCCTTCTGCTTGTTAATGTCCATTTTTAAGGCATTTAAGATTCACCCTGAGAGACTTGAACAGAGATGAAAAACTCAAAGATCTATCTTGTGTCCACTTTAGCTGGTGCTCTGACTCACATGAAACATTCTGAAGCACAGAACAGCTGTGGGATTTTGCAGAAATTGTGCAGAAATGTGTATGTGTGTGTTGTGTTATGTGTCACTTCCCACACTCGATAAAACTCATCTTATAATTCTTGGAAACGCCACATTAATACATGCTCCCAGCTGTGGAAAGGCATCACACGAAAGTCTACCAACCTAATCCCAATCTTTGCACACATATGGTGTTTCAATAAGATATCAAAACTCATATGAGATCTCTTTGATATCTCAATTGTTTCTCCATGATTACAATGAGATGAAATGGAGAGCAAATGGAGCTCTCCTGCTTCTCAGATTTTTAACTCCAAGATAGCATAGTCTTTTATCAAGTCAAAGGTTCATCTATTTAATTTGTGTCGTTTTTGTGGCTATTTTAGGAAAAACATTTAAACCCGATGATTAAATCAGAACTGAAAACTCCATTAAGTCTCTAAGAACAGCAACTTCCAAGCAATAAAATTGAACACTGGTCTGTCTTAAAATTATGCTAAGGAATATGACAGTTTAAGACTATTAAAATGCACCAACATTCGATCAACAAAAATACTATGACGCACTTTTTTTATGAAATTTATTCCCAATCATATTAAGTCTGATTGCTTCCTTTATATAATTTACATAGAGATTTGAAATGACACATGAGTGATTCACTATCCCTGCATGCATTGCTTCATCCTGTGTCAGTGTTTGATGGTGATGACTTTAACCTCTGTGAAGAAGTGGAATGAGTCTTTCCCCCCCTCTCGACCAATGCCAGAGTTTTTCATGCCACCGAATGGTAGATTTAAATCTCTGACCAGCCAGCAGTTGGTCCACACCAACCCAGCCTGCAGTTTCCTAGCAACCCTGTGTACGCGCCCCACATCTCGGGACCACACCGTGGCGGATAAGCCATAGCGTACGCCATTGGCCCGTGATATCACTTCCTCTTCTTCATCGAAGGGTGTCACACAGGTTACGGGACCGAAAATCTCTTCCTGCATCAATGCGGAGGAGTCTTTTACTCCAGAGATGACGGTGGGCAACATGAAATAGCCATCCGCATTATGCTGTGGAAGGGTAAGGTTGTCCACACCCTCCCCACAATGCACCTGTGCACCTTCTGCCAGTGCCAAAGCAACATAACCTTTAACCTGTAGGAGTTAGCAGGCAATTTCTATGTTTTAAAATCATGTATCTGTTTGTAAACCTAGAAATCTGATTTTATTTGAACAGAGAGAGAGAGAGAGAGAGAAACACTCAGACCTTCTGTAGATGCTCTTTGCTGATGAGCGCTCCATTATTGTTGGAGGGGTCAGAGGGCACTCCAGTTTTCCACTGACGAACCGCCTCCACGAAACGAGTGAGGAATTCTGGGTAAATGCTCCGCTCAACGAAGATTCTGCTGGTACACAGACAGATCTCTCCCTGAGAGAGAAAAGAATAAGATGCAAATATGTTCTTCAGTAATTCTCACAATTCTCACTGGGCTGTGTAAACTAATTATATATGGACACTTTAAATATTATCACAGTGATTATGTGTATGTGTGCGCGCGATGCACCCTGAGCGAGAGAAAAAGAGAAAGAGAGAGAAAGAGTGTGAGAGAACAAAATGTATGCTACAATGCTGTATTCTGAGCACCACAGTGTGGCAGAAAACGGAACTACATGGTGTTATCCCATTAAAAAAAGATTTGAGACAAGTTTAACATCTCCCAATATGTTGCATGTTTAACTCAGCAAATGGAGTCAGGTTATCAGCATTTACTAAAAGTAAAACTAAAACTATATATAAAAAAAAATTCCCTGAATTAAATAGAGCTGAAATAAAATATGACAAATATTAGATGAAAAACATTTTATATTATATTATACAGAAAAGTCACATTTTACTCCCAGTATTCATACTGTATAGAAACATTTTGAGAAGTATGGTAGTATGTTATTCTGCACTAAGCTAAAGTCGTTTAAACCTAATGCCAATGCAGACACCTGCAGGAGTTTGACTGGATGCAACAGAAAGCATTAGTGTAACTGAAAATATAACCTGATTGGTCAAGCTGTGCATGAGCTCACCTGATTGGAGAAGCTGGATCGTACAGTAGTGCTAATGGATTGATCCATGTCAGCATCAGCAAATATAACAGCTGGGTTTTTCCCGCCAAGCTCCAATGAAAGCTTCTTACAATACGGCGCACTGCGTTCTGTTATCAGTCTTGCTGTAGCCGTGCTCCCCGTAAATGAGATCAACGGGACGTCAGGGTGAGACACCAATGCATCCCCGGCTCGTGGGCCCGTACCAAAGACAATGTTGACCACACCAGGTGGAAAGCCTAGAAGACACACACACGTATTACAGGTCCTTCTCAAAAAATTAGCATATGTGATAAAGTTAATTATTTTCCATAATGTAATGATAAAAATTAAACTTTCATATATTTTAGATTCATTGCACACCAACTGAAATATTTCAGGTCTTTTATTGTTTTACTACTGATGATTTTGGCATACAGCTCATGAAAACCCCAAATTCCTGTCTCAAAAAATTAGCATATCATGAAAATGGTCTCTAAACGAGCTATTAACCTAATCATCTGAATCAACTAATTAACTCTAAACACCTGCAAAAGATTCCTGAGGCTTTTAAAAACTCCCAGCCTGTTTCATTACTCAAAACCGCAATCATGGGTAAGACTGCCGACCTGACTGCTGTCCAGAAGGCCATCATTGACATCCTCAAGCAAGAGGGTAAGACAGAAAGAAATTTCTGAACAAATAGGCTGTTCCCAGAGTGCTTTATCAAGGCACCTCAGTGGGAAGTCTGTGGGAAGGAAAAAGTGTGGCAAAAAACGCTGCACAACGAGAAGAGGTGACCGGACCCTGAGGAAGATTGTGGAGAAGGACCGATTCCAGACCTTGGGGGACCTGCGGAAGCAGTGGACTGAGTCTGGAGTAGAAACATCCAGAGCCACCGTATCCTGCAGACACAATGGGCTACAGGTGCCGCATTCCCCAGGCCAAGCCACTTTTGAACCAGAAACAGCGGCAGAAGCGTCTGACCTGGGCTACAGAGAAGCAGCACTGGACTGTTGCTCAGTTTTGCATGTCATTCGGAAATCAAGGTGCCAGAGTCTGGAGGAAGAATGGGGAGAAGGAAATGCCAAAATGCCTGAAGTCCAGTGTCAAGTACCCACAGTCAGTGATGGTCTGGGGTGCCATGTCAGCTGCTGGTGTTGGTCCACTGTGTTTTATCAAGGGCAGGGTCAATGCAGCTAGCTATCAGGAGATTTTGGAGCACTTCATGCTTCCATCTGCTGAAAAGCTTTATGGAGATGAAGATTTCATTTTTCAGCACGACCTGGCACCTGCTCACAGTGCCAAAACCACTGGTAAATGGTTTACTGACTATGGTATTACTGTGCTCAATTGGCCTGCCAACTCTCCTGGCCTGAACCCCATAGAGAATCTGTGGGATTTTGTGAAGAGAAAGTTGAGAGACGCAAGACCCAACACTCTGGATGAGCTTAAGGCCGCTATCAAAGCATCCTGGGCCTCCATAACACCTCAGCAGTGCCACAGGCTGATTGCCTCCATGCCACGCCGCATTGAAGCAGTCATTTCTGCAAAAGGATTCCCGACCAAGTATTGACTATTGAGTGCATAACTGAACATAATTATTTGAAGGTTGACTTTTTTTTTGTATTAAAAACACTTATTTTATTGGTCGGATGAAATATGCTAATTTTTTTAGACAGGAATTTTGGGTTTTCATGAGCTATATACCAAAATCATCAGTATTAAAACAATAAAAGACCTGAAATATTTCAGTTGGTGTGCAATGAATCTAAAATATATGAAAGTTTAATTTTTATCATTACATTATGGAAAATAATTAACTTTATCACAATATGCTAATTTTTTGAGAAGGACCTGTATATAGACACATTCACTCAATTCAGATGCATCCCGGTAATAAGAGAAAAATAAAGCTACCAATGTACCCTGAGATGAGCTAATTAACAAATCTGTCCCAGATACACACACAAATCCCTCACCAGCTTCCTCCAAAAGCTGACACATCATCCAGGCAGTGACTGAGGTCATTTCACTAGGTTTCGCAACCACAGTGTTTCCTGTAGCAACAGCCGGAGCAATCTTCCAGGTCAGGAGATACAGTGGCAGATTCCATGGGCTTATAAGACCAGCTATAGATAGGGAATTTAACAGACATAAACCATCTGAAAGAGAATGATTTACATTAGAGAGTATGTAGAGACTGACACATACCCACTCCTACAGGACAGCGTACTGTGTAGTTGAGGCAGCCCATGTGATCCATCTGACTGCAGTCGTTAGTGTGATGCAGGACAGATGAAGCAAAAAAACGGAAGTTGTACGCTGATCGTGGAATGTCTACATTTCGGGCAAAAGTTATAGTCTTCCCTGGAAATAAGAGAAAAGGAAATTAGTCCATTTCATGCTTAAAGAGCCCTATAAAGAACTGAATAAACAAAATTAAATTGTTCTGTGACACAAAGTAACAAGATATATTAGATACAGAATTAATGGTACCCCTGGTAAATATGATCAAAAATGGCTGTAAAAAAAAAAAAATCTGCATTGTTTATCCTTTTGATCTTTCATTACAAAATTCGAGAAAAAATCTAACCTTTCATTAACCCTCCCAAACAACATGATGATAGGGGTTGTTTGATATATTTTTTAGGCTTTCTGACCCCCAAGACTCAAGTAATCTCTGCAATTCTCCATCTGTGATCCTTGGAGAGTCTTTGGCCACTCAAACTTTCCTCCTCACCGTGTATTAAGACAATATAGACACACGTCCTCTTCCTGGCAGATTCGTAACATCTTTAGTTGATTGGAACTTCTTAATAATTGCTCTGATGGTCAAAATGGGTATTTTCAATTCTTTAGCTATTTTCTTACAGCCACTTTCTATTTTGTGATGCTCAACAATCTTTTGATGCACATCAGAACTATATTCTTTGGTTTTACTCATTGTGATGGATGATTAAGGGAATTTGGCCTTTGTGTTTCCTCATATTTAAACTCCTGTGAAACAAGAAGTCATAGCTAGACAATTTCATGTTCCTAGTCACCCTGGTGTGCTAAAAACTCTAGGGGTGCCAATAATTGTGGCCAACGTGTTTTGGAGAAAAACATTTATTTCATAATGTGATTTCTATCGATACTTTATCGATACTTTCAATCGATACCCCCACTTTAAATTCTTTTACTTCAATGAAAGGTTCGATTTTCGCAAATTTTTGGAATGAAAGATCAAAAGGATAAACAATGCAGATTTATTTTTTACAGCCATTTTTGATCATATTTACCAGGGGTGCCATTCATTCTGACCACAACTGTATATAATATATATATATATATATATATATATATATATATATATATATATATATATATATATATTGTCCAATAATTATATATATATTTGCAAATATTGTCTTAAATACTATGTTAAAAATATTGGATGGATGGATGGATGGATGGATGGATGGATGGATGGATGGATGGATGGATGGATGGATGGATGGATGGATGGACAGACATAGAACGATAGATGGAATGATAGATAGAACGATAGAACAATAGAATGATAGATGGATAGATAGATAGATAGATAGATAGATAGATAGATAGATAGATAGATAGATAGATAGATAGATAGATAGATAGATAGATAGATAGATAGATAGATAGATGGATAGATGGATAGATAGAACGATAGATGATAGACAGACTATCAGACAGATAGAAAGATCGATAGAACGACAGGAAAACGGATGGATGGATGATCTTACCAACCCCAAACTTTTGAACAGTATACACACATACAGTATACAGCATATATATATATATATATATATATATATATACAGGTCCATCTCAAAAAATTAGCATATTGTGATAAAGTTAATTATTTTCCATAATGTAATGATAAAAATGAAACTTTCATATATTTTTGATTCATTGCACACCAACTGAAATATTTCAGGTCTTTTATTGTTTTAATACTGATGATTTTGGCGTACAGCTCATGAAAACCCAAAATTCCTATCTCAAAAAATTAGCATATCATGAAAAGGTTCTCTAAACGAGCTATTAACCTAATCATCTGAATCAACTAATTAACTCTAAACACCTGCAAAAGATTCCTGAGGCTTTTAAAAACTCCCAGCCTGTTTAATTACTCAAAACCACAATCATGGGTAAGACTGCTGTCCAGAAGGCCATCATTGACATCCTCAAGCAAGAGGGTAAGACACAGAAAGAAATTTCTGAACAAATAGGCTGTTCCCAGAGTGCTGTATCAAGGCACCTCAGTGGGAAGTCTCTGGGAAGGAAAAAGTGTGGCAAAAAACGCTGCACAACGAGAAGAGGTGACCGGACCCTGAGGAAGATTGTGGAGAAGGACCGATTCCAGTCCTTGGGGGACCTGCGGAAGCAGTGGACTGAGTCTGGAGTAGAAACATCCAGAGCCACCGTGCACAGGCGTGTGCAGGAAATGGGCTACAGGTGCTGCATTCCCCAGGTCAAGCCACTTTTGAACCAGAAACAGCAGCAGAAGCGCCTGACCTGGGCTACAGAGAAGCAGCACTGGACTGTTGCTCAGTGGCCCAAAGTACTTTTTTCGGATGAAAGCAAATTTTGCATGTCATTCGGAAATCAAGGTGCCAGAGTCTGGAGGAAGACTGGGGAGAAGGAAATGCCAAAATGCCTGAAGTCCAGTGTCAAGTACCCACAGTCAGTGATGGTCTGGGGTGCCATGTCAGCTGCTGGTGTTGGTCCACTGTGTTTTATCAAGGGCAGGGTCAATGCAGATAGCTATCAGGAGATTTTGGAGAACTTCATGCTTCCATCTGCTGAAAAGCTTTATGGAGATGAAGATTTTATTTTTCAGCACGACCTGGCACCTGCTCACAGTGCCAAAACCACTGGTAAATGGTTTACTGACCATGGTATTACTGTGCTCAATTGGCCTGCCAACTCTCCTGACCTGAACCCCATAGAGAATCTGTGGGATATTGTGAAGAGAAAGTTGAGAGACGCAAGACCCAACACTCTGGATGAGCTTAAGGCCGCTATCGAAGCATCCTGGGCCTCCATAACACCTCAGCAGTGCCATAGGCTGATTGTCTCCATGCCACGCCGCATTGAAGCAGTCATTTCTGCAAAAGGATTCCCGACCAAGTATTGAGTGCATAACTGAACATAATTATTTGAAGGTTGACTTTTTTTGTGTTAAAAACACTTCTTTTATTGGTCGGATGAAATATGCTAATTTTTTTAGATAGGAATTTTGGGTTTTCATGAGCTGTATGCCAAAATCATCAGTATTAAAACAATAAAAGACCTGAAATATTTCAGTTGGTGTGCAATGAATCTAAAATATATGAAAGTTTAATTTTTATCATTACATTATGGAAAATAATGAACTTTATCACAATATGCTAATTTTTTGAGAAGGACCTGTATATAGGCCTACAAATATCAGCCACTCAGCTCTCTGTATATTTTATCAGCTACTGACAAAAAAAAACTGTTGACCACTAAAAAAAGTACATTTTAAATTATGAAGTACATTTTAAAACTATATGTTTATATTTAACTGACTTAAAACAGTTATGAACAGTTTAAAAGAAAAAAAAATGTGAGGACTAACTTTTAAGACTATAGTCTTAGTTTATGCATCCGGCCCCTGTACTATGATGCTGTAGTGTTTCTAGTGTTTTACCCTGGTCTTTAGACTCAGCCTGGGCAAACTCCTCCAGTCGAGCCTCTATCAGGTCTGCCAGTTTATTCAGTACTTTGGCTCTCTCTGCTGGGCTCTTAGCTGACCAATCAGGAAAGGCCTCTTTGGCTGCCCTCACTGCAGCATCCACCTATGACCATTGAGAAAAGGGTAAACAAACCAATTATTTCACAATTGAGAAGGGGGGTGTCTTGCTTTGGATTGGCCATTGATAGGATGTGGTGGGGGAAAAAGTAATGTAAGACCTCCTTTTTTGGTATTTAAAGGCTTTATTAAGTGCATTATCATAACACATAGTATTAAAAAATAAATTGACCTCTTTTTTGTTCCACTGATTATTATGGTGTGAGCTCCAGCTTATTTGGCTTAATCATTAGACACTGGACCTTGAGCGTTGCCCAATTTTTTATGACCAAAGTGTTTACAGCAAGAAATATATGAGACCAAAGGTACGTCACCCTGACTCAGCAAGCAATTATTACTCTGAACTTTCTTAGAATTTGTCTCTTCAGCCAAATAATGGTGTGAGTAGTTAAATATTTTTTAAAGGTAAAACTGCACTTTTTTTTAGTAACACTGCATAATTGATCATGCACAAGTAACATCTTCAAATATTCAACAAAACCTGAGAAAAAAAGAGAAATATTGAGAAAAAGCTCACCTCCTCAGGTCCACTGTCTGGAACTTTGCAATAAATCTCTCCCGTCGATGGGTCAAAAGAGTCCATTAGCTTGGAACATGGTACAAACTTCCCGCCGATATAGTTTTCCAGCACTAGATATTTCATATCTTTTGACATTGCAGAAAAATCAGCTTTGCAAACAAAAGGATCCGAGATGTTTGCGCACCAGTCAGCGTGCTGTCACATATGAGCTTTCACCGGACTCTTTTGCAATCTGTTTACTCAAGTAAATGAGAGGTTGTATAGGAAACTAAAGGGCTTCACCAGCAGACATGTGTCAACACTGATTCATCTGAGCACGAGTTGGACATTAAAAGACCTTAACTTGCTGGAGGTTCTGAGATATTATTCACATTTCCATGAAAAGGGAATATGCCTGTATATAACATTTTGTATTTATAAAACATTTATTGTTACATATACAGGTGCTGGTCATATAATTAGAATAACATCAAAAAGTTGATTTATTTCAGTAATTCCATTCAAAAAGTGAAATTTGGATATTATATTCATTCATTACACACAGACTGATATATTTTAAATGTTTATTTCATTTAATTGTGACGATTAAAACTGAAAACGAATGAAAATCCCAAATTCAGTATCTCCGAAAATTAGAATATTACTTAAGACCAATACAAAAAAAATGATTTTTAGAAATGTTGGCTAACTGAAAAGTATGAACATGAAAAGTATGAGCATGTACAGCACTCAATTCTTAGTTGGGGCTGCTTTTCCCTGAATCACTGCAGCAATGCGGCATGGCATGGAGTCGATCAGTCTGTGGCACTGCTCAGGTGTTATGAGAGCCCAGGTTGCTCTGATAGTGGCCTTCAGCTCTTCTGCATTGTTGGGTCTGGCGTATCGCATCTTCCTCTTCACAATACCCCATAGATTTTCTATAGGGTTAAGGTCAGGCGAGTTTGCTGGCCAATTAAGAACAGGGATACCATGGTCCTAAAACCAGGTACTGGTAGCTTTGGCACTGTGTGCAAGTGCCAAGTCCTGTTGGAAAATGAAATCTGCATCTCCATAAAGTTGGTCAGCAGCAGGAAGCATGGAGTGCTCTAAAACTTCCTGGTAGACGGCTGCGTTGACCTTGGACCTCAGAAAACACAGTAGACCAACACCAGCAGATGACATGGCACCCCAAACCATCACTGACTGTGGAAACTTTACACTGGACTTCAAGCAATGTGGATTCTGTGCCTCTCCTCTCTTCCTCCAGACTCTGGGACCTTGATTTCCAAAGGAAATGCAAAATTTACTTTCATCAGAGAACATAACTTTGGACCACTCAGCAGAAGTCCATTCCTTTTTGTCTTTAGCCCAGGCGAGACGCTTCTGACGCTGTTTTGTTCAAGAGTGGCTTGACAAGGAATGCGACAGCTGAAACCCATGTTTTGCATACGTCTGTGCGTGGTGGTTCTTGAAGCACTGACTCCAGCTGCATTCCAGTCTTTGTGAATCTCCTGCCACATTTTTGAATGGGTTTTGTTTCACAATCGTCTCCAGGGTGCGGTTATCCCTATTGCTTGTACACTTTTTTCTACCACATATTTTCCTTCCCTTTACCTCTCTATTAATGTGATTGGACACAGATCTCTGTGAACAGCCTCTTTAGCAATGACCTTTTGTGTCTTGCCCTCCTTGTGCAAGATGTCAGTGGTCATCTTTTGGACAGCTGTCAAGTCAGCAGTCTTCCTCATGATTGTGTTGCCTACAGAACTAGACTGAGAGACCATTTAAAGGCCTTTGCAGGTGTTTTGAGTTAATTAGCTGATTAGAGTGTGGCACCAGGTGTCTTCAATATTGAACCTTTTCACAATATTCAAATTTTCTGAGATACTGATTTGGGGGTTTTCATTAGTTGTCAGTTATAATCATCAAAATTAAAAGGAATGAACACTTGAAATATATCAGTCTGTGTGTAATAAATGAATATAATATCCAAATTTCACTTTTTGAATGGAATTACTGAAATAAATCAACTTTTTGATGATATTCTAATTATATGACCAGCACCTGTATATATATATAATTATACACAGTATGTGTGTGCGTGTGTGTGTGTAGCCTATATACACACACACAACATTATAAACGCACAAAATATGTACTAAATAAATAAAATAAATATGTGGCAGGAATCATCTGAAACTGACATGTTTTTGTTTCGTTTGTGTGCACATGTACACAATGCAATATCCTTTAAAAAACGAGAAAACAACACCATTTTAAGAAATGACCGTTATGAGTTCATATTCTGGGAGACCAATAAAAGAGTCCATTTCAAGTTTTGAAAGAGATATTTTATCAATCCAGAACAGGGATCTTAGAAACATTCTAGAATTTTGGCAACATGATCAGTTGGGGGTAATGCATTACCAGTAACATGAGTTGCGTAATCAGATTACCCTTTTCAAGTAAGTAGTAAAGTAACACATTACTTTATAATGTGAGCGTGCATTTAATCTCACTTGCACAAAAACAGACTCAATTTTGCTTAAAATGAATAAATACGTGGAAATGCAAACTCAGAATATTACACAAACCAGCAGTAATTAAATATGTTAACAAAATTATACTTTTATTAACCAATGACTTCGCCGCTGACCTTTGATGATCCAATTTAAGCATTCAAATAAGCAAAAACGACTTTGTTAAATATCACATTTCTGTTCAAGTTTTTTGAAGTAAAAGAGTTAAACTTCTGCAATCCAGAATGAGCTGAGTGAATTTGCATTTCTTTCAGCGTGAGGCTTACTTTTACACTTTTGATGTGAAAGGGATTTTACATTTGCCAAAATTAGATCTTTTTTTTTGTTATTACAAAACAAACAGGCAAGCCCAAAAAAGTAATGGAAAAGTAACAGAACACATTCCTTTCCATAAAGAGTAACTGATGCAATTATTTATTTAGGGAGTAATGCAATATTGTAATGCATTACTTTTAAAAGTAACTTTCCCCAACAGTGAACATAATAGTAAATGAAAATAATGAAAGGAGAAGAGTAAATATAAAATCAGATTACTAAAACAGATTAAAAGGCAAAACACGCACACAAACACACCCATTTACATATATACAGTGTATGTTAATTAAAAGCAAATTTAAACCATTTTTAGCAAAGCGATTTTATAATTTTATATTACTTCTTTTTTAATGAAGCAGTATTAGACCAAATCGTTTTTTTTATTATTTTTTATGGAGAAGAGCAGAAAGACTCAAGAGTGAGAGACTTTGCTCATTCTAAATCAAAAGACAAACCCTAGAGTAAAGTGGGTGGACGTTCGAATCTGATTCCTCAAGATAAAGATATAAACCACCAAGAGAAAAATAACATCTATAAGGAGAATTAACAAGCAGGAAAAAAGACAATCCTTATTACGCCAAAAATACCATTGTAGGCAGTGATGCAGAAAATTAGAGGAAGGAAAAGATCATTAGACAGTCATTTGGGATGATTCAAACTCAGGATCAAAGAGAACAATGAGTTGAAATTAGACCAAGTGTCAGGAATGTTCTTTTAGGTATTTCAAAAAAATCTTTGATGCTTTTAAATGTCAGAATCCCTTGAGACTATGCACTTTTAATAGGTCAACATCTGCAGCACATATACTTTATATCCCAAAAGCTCAAATTGAGAAAGTATTTAGTTTGAACCAGCAACCCCAATGCTATAAACCCAGAGGTAAAGGCCAAGCAAAGTTCCCTAATTTTTTTATACTTTTGATGGTAGTCTTAAACTGTGGATAAGGCCGAAGCAGCATATTCCATAGCACAGTGGAAACATGCTATTAATTCTTCAGGGTATTCCTCTACAACCAAGAAGCAGAGACAAACTGATTAAAAACCAAGCTCTTCTTAACCAACGTGTCAATCAAGAGTTGTTAACTATTCTGAACACGCTGCATTCATCAAGTCTTTTGATTGTGAAGTAGAAAATTACAGCACCACATTCTCACAGAAGAAAACAACTTTTTAGCTACATCTATTAGCATTTGAGCACATAATGAGCTTTTGTAGAAGTGAGCACTTTCTGGAATAAGTGGGAAATAAATCATATTTATACTGCAATAGTAAAGAGAGTTAATAAAACATGAATGCATTGGGATTCATGTCATTCAGCATCAGGCCAAAAGGTGCAAAAAGCTCAATCAAGAATTAATAAAAAATTGTAGGGATGAAAAACAAAGCTTGCATGCAGGAAAAATATACAATCCTGTCCTGAGAAAATACTTTTGTGAATTTTAAGCAGGATCATAAAGCCAATTAGCTTACACTATGTATTTATTTACTGGCCCAAAAATACACAGACAAGTTTTCCACAGTGATGAATATTTTTTATTTTTCTGATGAAGAAGCTTTCCCTGGATCAAACAACTTCAGCTTCGATACACCCGAACAAATGTTCTTTAAATTAAAACCCCTTAATAAGCAAGTCAAAAACAGATGAGTAAGAGTCACGTCTGTTAAGTCCTTAAAGCGATGACTGTTAGATTACAGACACCGGATGAGTGTCTTCCAATTCACGAAATATCCCTTTGTCCACTGGTTCTCAATCCTCCCGTTTTCTTGTCACTGACCCATTAAAGATCAGGAAAAGACGGAGTAGCAGCAATGGAAGGGCAGGTGTCATTCACACACTGTCCCGCTCATATGAGAAACTGATGGAGGAGATGAGAGCAGCCAGATGTGTTGTTTATTGTCTTCTATTTCCCCTCTTACAAATGTACACATCTACCAACTAATCAGAATAATTAACCTTAAAATCCTTCGATTTGAACCAAGCCTAAATGTCCATTATATGCTGCCATTTTAGTCAAAAATAATGACATTTACAATAATCTAAATAAAATATTAAATAAAAGAATATGAGTTCAGTTTGTTGTGACGCAATTAATGAATGGAAGCAGAGGACAGGTAAACTTTCTGTCTGTTCCTGCGTGTTATTAGGAGGGTTCGAGTTGCAACTTGGGATGAATTACAGTTCAGTTGTATTTTGCAAGCTGAAGAGCAGGACAAAAGGCGTTCTCTCTTTTACACACACATTCACGCTCGCTCTAGGGCCTGTAGACAGGTGAAAGGTGAAATGAACTGTAGCTAGAATCACTGTCATCTGTGTGCATTCACTCTGAGGGGAAATTGCACTTCTCTCCACTCTTCCAGTTCCAACTGGTCCTTACTCTTTGATCTAGAACAGTACAAACATCAGCATTAACAAGCGTCACATTCTCATGATGCAATATCAAAAAATGCTGATGAATACAAGACGTATGCTTTTTGCAACAGGAATGTGCTTAGTGAGAAAAGGTGGACATGTACTGCGTTTTACCTCTGTGACAACTCCAGCAGCAATAGTGGATCCCACATATCTCAGCATGAACCGCCCCAGTTCTTTATAGTCCTTATAGAGCTCTAGAGCCACAGGCCTCTGCGTTTGAATCTCCACCACTGCGTTCTGTCCTTTACTCAAACACCTGCACAACATTTATATTACACTGACAATGAATCTTCAGCGAAAACAGCATTCTGAACCATCATTAAAGGAATAGCTCATCCAAAAATGATATTAAAAAGTGGCAAATGACAACAAACATCATTGGTCCTTGCTTGTGTCAATGCCAATCACCAACTTGGAAAATGGGTTTCATTTTAATATTACTTATAAATACTAATATAGTCATTTTAAGTGCTTGTGTCATTTTTATTAGTTTTAGTTTTTTTATATTTCCATCTAGCTTTAATTATTTTTAGTTCAGCTTTAGCTTTAATAATTTTAGTACTTCAACTTTAACTTATTTCAGTTATTTGCCAATGCAAAATTTCACATTTAAGTTTCTTAACTTTTACATCTACTATTTATATTTTATTTTAGCTTTATTTCAATTACTGAAATGCATTTTTAAAAAAGTTTCAGTTTTAGTTAATAACAACAGTAGCTATGTTTCCATCCACATATTTTTATGCAGATTTTGTGATATCCCATTAAAAAGAAATTCTGAATGGATATGCCAAGATGTGCATAAATTCTAAAAATGCATTTATAAAAATGTGTATGCGTTCAGTTGAGTTGAGACATGCACATAAACTATGATGTAAACACATTTACCAAATAAAGCGCTTGATGCACAACAAAAAAGTCATGTTACTTTGCCTCAACAGAGGATGTGATTTGGATAACCAGACTAACCAGCTGACGAATTTCATTGCACAGCATCTCAAATGTTGGTTTGATCATTCTGAAATGCGTGAGCCAAAGTCTGTCAATAGAATTTCCTTTAATTCCCTCCCAGAAGCTTCTCGCATGATTGTGTTCCCAAACACCAGGCATCCAAACGCAAGATAACATGACGGCATTTACTGCGCTTCGTCTGTGAGCTCTGAGACGTAAATCATTTATTATGTAGGAAAAAAAGAGCCATTGTAGCTTCCCTGATTGTAGCAACTTCCATTTTTATTACAGGAATTTTGCACCAATATTAGAATATTTGCACATAAGGTAAATTCACAACTTTGGATGGAAACAGCTACAGATGCAGAAGGGTGAATAAGATTTCAGAGCTAAATATTCTTGTTAAAAAAAAAAGAAAGTATTTTGTGTTCATCATACAAATAGTGTCATATGGATTCAGAAGACTTGTACTATAGCACACAAGGACTACTTTTACTATACTTCAATTATGCTTTTTTTTTTCCAGAGTATGACAGTGCAAATGCAATTGTTATATGGAAATGAACACATTCTTCAAAGCTTTTGATTCACTGAAGAAACTCACACAGGTTTGGAACAACATGAGGGTGAATAAATAATCTTTTTACTTTGTGTAACATACTGTATGATTCCATATCATTCATCCACTTACTTTGGTTTCTTCTTGAGAACTTCTCCACTGCTCTTGTGTAATATACTGACTAACTTCCTAATAGTGGCCGGTTCGCTTACAGTCTGATAATGCAACAGCACCTGACAATCAAACACAAAATACAAGGAATTGTTGACAAATGCACTTGCACATCCTACATAAAACCAAGCAGAAATGATTATATACTAGAAGTTTGAACGCAGAGAGAGTGTTTTCTCACAGGGAAGCCTTGCGTGATGGGAAGTTCTATATTAAAGAGAAGAATTCTTGCTCGGAATCTTGTGCAGGCTCTGATGGGCTCTTTGGGATCACAGAATATACATCCAATGCTAGAGAGAAACACATGATCATACAGAATCATAAGTGCCCAAAGAAAGTTTTCTAATCAAGTATTATGTAATATAATCAAAATATTATATAAGCACAATATTACAGTATACTCTAAGGAAAAGAATGCTTTCAACACCAGTGATTTATTCCACACTCACTTTATTTTGATGATGTCCATGCCTGTTACAGTTAGACTGACATGATCACCAGCAGCTGCCCAGTCTAATGCTTCATCATGGAGAGTGATCCCTAGAGAGAGACGACTGGATTTTAAGGATGCATCACTTTCTTTCTTTTTTTTTTTTTTTGAATAAGAAATAATTGCCAATTAGGGCTTGGCAATACATTACCATTCAAAAGTTTGCAGTCTAAAAACTCTCTGCGTCGCATTTACAACATTTCAAATCCCTCAATTGTTGATTCTTGTTTTATTACAAGCTCTGTTTGTGTTCTCTGCTGGGGAAAAAAGTCCGCTGTTCGTTTTTTGTTTTTTTAATGAGTGATTCCCCGGAGGTTGAGATTTAGCTGCTCGCTCATTGTGACAACTAATATATGCTACTATCACATCATACATGCGTCAAAGAAGCAGGAGCAACCATCCCGTCAGGTCTAAAATATAAACACTTCACTTGTAACAGGCTAACCATAGTGAATTAGGGTGAGACAGAGGGATTGATGATGTTTTGAAACATTGTTCATTTTGAAAAATGTATATTGTACCTTTAAATCCTTTCAATTAATCATCTGATAAACTTATGAAATGATCTGCTTGTGCCATTACTCAAAAATGCTTTATAAATTAAAATGTTTTAGTAAAAACAGACATGATTATTGCATATTATTGCACACTGCATATTTATATATTGCATTTTACATTATAATTGTTTATTACCATGTATTGTTACTATGGCTGTTAAGCGATTTACATTTTTTTTTTATTTACATTTACATTCATTCATTTAGCTGACGCTTTTATCCAAAGCGACTTACAATTGCTATATATGTCAGAGGTCGCACGCCTCTGGAGCAACTAGGGGTTAAGTGTCTTGCTCAGGGACACATTGGTGTCTCACAGTGGATTCGAACCCGGGTCTCTCACACCACAGGCATGTGTCTTATCCATTGCGCCATCACCACCCCACCATTAATCTAATAATTACAAAATGTGACGATTAATTAATTATATTAATGGCAAATTAATCACACATCAAATTTGGCTGAGAAATTACCCCCAAAAAGTTAAAGTCATTATTGTGTTAAAGGAGAAAAGCATTAAATAGACATTACAAAAAGTAGATTTAGAAAGGAATATTATATTTGATTCATCATAGAATTAATTAAACATACACTTTTAGGCTACAACAGCCATGAGGGTGAGTAAATGACAGAATTTTTTTTTTTGGGTTAACTATACCTTTAATGGGTTTTTAATTAATATGGAATATGATATTATTCTTTTACTGAAATAATATTCTAAATAAGAAACAAACTGCCAGTAGGTGGCACTAAATGTCTAAATGAGTAAGTCATTGAGTCATTCATTCAATTGATTTGTTCAAACGGCTGATTTATTCAAAAATTAAGTAAATGGCTCTCTTTATGAGTGGGGCCATTGAATCATTGATTCACCCGATTGATTCGTTCAATTCATTCAAAAACAGCACTGTGTTGCTTGGAGACACACAATCATTCTCCTGTGGCTTTACATGTAATGTTTTCGTGGACAAAAACAAACAGTATTGTGTCTAAAATACAACAAAAGTAACTTATTTATTGAACTGTTGTATAAAATCAGTTGCACTCGTGCTATTCAGGATAAAAACAGCACTCGTGTGATATTGCGCTCATTGCTCGAATGATATTGCTTTACTATATACTATATAATTTGATATAAATGAGACAAAGTCATTCAGGGGCTATTGAATTTTGAATATTGAATTTTAGGGGTATATTAATGCATTCTATTGGCTCCATCACACAGTGAGGAGTTGTCCGGAATCACCATTAGTCTCAGCCTCAGATGTCACGCCCACAGACCGTTGGCTGAACGTATAATGCATATGGTACACTTTTCTGGAAACACTTCAGGAGTTTCGAAGTCGCGATCTGATTGGTTGAATTCTACAGGATGTCCGCGAGTCGTGTGTGTCGAGACTACGTCACCTACGTCTGAAATGTCAGATGACCTACATAGGTCTGGGGCGGGGCGGGGCAGGTGTGTTATATGTGTTAATTTTAACACATTATTTTTTATCCATAACTAATTAAATAAATCAACATGTTAAACCCTATTTGTTATATTGTTTCAAGGAAACAATTAAATATAATTATTTTCAGTTATAAAAAAATCTATGTGGAAAACATGCCTATTTAAAACTAGATTTTTTTCTGCATTTTACTGCTTGAATTAAACAGATATATATTTATATATATATACACACTGGCAAATGCCAAAATTGTGCATGTCTACTACATTCAGCATCCATTTCTTAGTCACAGGACTGGAAAAAAGCTCTAAAACCGTATTAACCAGTAATCACGGTGCTTTATGAAAACACCAGAAGAGGGTGCTGTTGCATATCCACCTAGAGCAATGCATGTCTCTATAAGTTGATAAAGCTGCTGTGTGTTTACCTTTAACAGTGCAGGTCTCATTAGGAGGCATGACCAGCGCTTTATCTCCTGTTTGAATGAAGCCAGCCTCGACCTTCCCCGTCACACAGAATCCAGATCCCTGGTCTGAAAACAGTGAAATTGTTTAGGTGATCATGAAATAAAAACATCTCTGAACTGCCACTAACAGAATAAGGGTTTGTTTCATTTTTTTGAAAACATGGGAGTATTTGCACAAAATCTAACAAAATCCAATATTTGTGCATTTAGATTTTGTACACTTTGCTTTTATGTGGGTTCCCATGCTGACCTTTGAAGACGTCTGAAACACAAAGCCTGAACGGCTTCTCCACTGACCTCTGGGGAGGTTTAAATGCATCTGCAAAAAGACAGAAGGAGAGAGATGAGGAAAGATGCAGTGGCCTGAAGTTTTTCTGTTTGCCTCATCAAGTTTTGATGAGTCAAAGTAAAACTGCTTAGGATTGTCACAGCTCAGCCACCAATCAGATCAGAATCATGACACAAGAGTTTCTGTGAAAACATTCTACACTTACACACTCATCCATGTGCGTGAACATAGAAGTGCCGTTCAAACTTATAAACACGATGCAGAAGATTTGAAAATTTGGTCCCACTTTATATTAAGTGGCTTTAAGTACTATGTACTTACATCGAAAAACAAGTACAATGTACTTATTGTGTTCAGGTTGTATTGTAAAACACTTGTAAGTAACCAGGTAAGGTTAGGGGCTGGTGTGGTGGTATGGGTAGGTTTAAGGGTGGGTTAAGCTGCAAGGGAAGGGTTAACTGTGTAATTACAAATGTAATTACATAAATTACAGCTGTAATTACATACAGCTATTTTCAAAATATAAGTACAATGTAAAAACATGTACGTACACAATAAGTCCATTGTATCAAATTATTAATTTCAATGTAAGTACATAGTACTTAAAGCCAGTTAATATAAAGTGGGACCGACATTTTTGAACTTCCAATTTTTTTTAATCATTGATAATTCATTTGCATGATTATTGAAGGGGGAAAAACACTGGTGCAGAAATGATTTGGTCAATATACACGCAGTTACAACTTCTACAGACCATTTGATCATTATCTACTTACCCTCATGTTACACAAAACATTTTTGCCCACAAAAAAAAGAAAAGAATTATCAAAGCATCTCTTTTAAAAATGTGCCTGGTTTATCAAAAATAATAAAGCAACTATTACATTATATTGTATTTTTGTAATATTTTACATTATATTCTAATATATTATACTGTATACATAGTATAAGTGCATGCAAATAGAATTGCACAAATGTGTCCACATAAACAAACACACCCACCTATCTGTTCCAGTAGGCATGGTCCAGTGTACCAGACTGTAAGGTCTGCTACTTTGCTCCTAGTGGTCAGATTCTCTCCTGATAGGCCACTGGTAGGGATGTAATACACATCAGAATCCTGCAAAGACAAGCACATTTGTAACACATGGCCAGCACAGATCATTTCCATAGAAGCATGTGCTGTTGACTGATCAAATCAACTTGCAGGTGGAAACGGGCCATGAAATGTTGCTTTATATTCCCAAACCATTTATAACCCACATTTTACAGGCCACAATTACACCTCTTGCTAGCACATCAGAGGTGACACGTACAATACAACACGTTTTGTTTACACAAAACAAATTTAGGACCCATCTCACCCATATCGAATAATTCCATGTACAAATTTCGAGCTAAGTTTAGTCAGCCTGTTCTCTAGTTATTAATTTTTATTATTTATTATCTATTCGATTTAAGTGCTTATTGTAAATAGCTATTTATTAAATTATTTGATTTAGTGCATTTGTATTTGTGTATATAGTTCTACAATCAAAGTGTATCAATTTTGGGTGTGGGTGATGTTATATTTCGCCTAGTGCACCAGAACTGCTACTGAGAGCTGAATTTACATTTAAAAATTTCTTTAGGAAACTCTTGTCTGCAAAAAAAAAAAAGCACACCGCACTCATATTATTTTAGAAACTAGACATAGTAGAAATAAGTTGAGCAAAGCTGAAACTAGTAAAAAAAAGTTGATGCCTGCAGTCAGTTTCTCTTCCGTAGCCCATATTTCATTATTACAATGAATAATCTTCTTTTCTCTTCATTTTTTGAAGAGTACAGTAATTTTTCACTCATTCTCACATATAAAATATGTATATTAAACACGGATGGCTTTGGATCGAGGATACGTATAAAAATGACAGAATTCTTAATTTTATATATACTGTATATCAGCTCCATCCAAATGGAGATATTTTGTATTTTGCAAAATATTAAAATAGCAATTCAGGAATATGACAAAAGCATTTTAACTTAGAAGTAATTTATCATTTACATGACACAAAAGTTAGTGTTATGTAAGGAACAAACCAAAATTAAAATCATTATTTTCTGTTCTCACCCACCTTATAGCTCATTTGAGCTCAATTATATATTATTATTGATTATATATTAATATATACTGTATTTGTGCTTGACATGGCATGTCAAAATATACTGCAAACAGGTTTGATGTGTTTTTATGATAATATTTAAAGATTTTTAACAAATGAAAAGCTATATCACACACAAACCTATATCATATCACAAGCTAAAAAAAAACAGCACACTGGACATTTTACAAAATATACTCATTTCCACAAAACCATTTAAATAACTTTTTTCTTTCATATGCATTTGCAACTCATAAAAATGGAAAATCAGGCAGAAAAGACCGACAAGTATCAGCATTTAAGCTGATATTGTGTCAGATTCAATCAGAACATGCAAGACATTTTTTAGGTCTAAATTGCAGTTTCTGGATGTCTCATTGATCAGATGAACATTCACTTTATCCTTTATCACCAACAGAAAACTCATGCACTTAAATGAAAGTAACACAAAACAATTGGGGGGGAATTACCAAAGTACAAAATGCACAGGGGAAAAATATATAAACATCCTCCATGTGCACAGACTGCATTACCTTAAAACCAGCCTGCTTTAGAAAGTGACCGAGCTTAGAGATGATTTCCTGGAACCTCTCTTGCTGCCAGTTAACCTGCAGACAACACACACACACACACGACGTGATGAGCAAATGTGGTGGGAGTGGGATTGAAGCATGGTTCTCAGACATAAATAAAATCATGATTGACATTGCCGTGGTTACTGTACGCTGTTGTGGTTCCCATGGTTACCCACCTGGTCCATCTTGTTGACAGCAACAGCAAGCTGTGTGACTCCGAGGGATCGAACCAGCAGGCCGTGCTCGCGGGTCTGCCCCCCTGCCTCAAATCCGGCCTCAAACTCCCCACGGCTGGCATCTACGACTAACACAGCTACATCTGCCTGCAAAACACACATACTCCACCTCAAACACTCTGCGACCAGCATCCATCACTAATAACACCTGCTAAGACACCCAAACATTACAGAAACGCACACAAACACTTCTTATACTTTAAAGTCAAAATGAAATGCCACTCAAACAATTGCACGGCACTCTGGAATACTTGATTCTGATTGATCAGTCACAACTTTCGAAGTGTGTTATTCCCCAATAACAACAGTCATAAATAGCAATGCTAAATAACATAACGGCCATCTGGGTATATGAAGCCTGTGCGTCTTTCATGTCTCTCGTATCACACCGCGGACTCGCTCTCGCTTGATTCATACAAACGCAGCTGCTGCCATCTTGCGTCTCAGTTACATTTATCGATTGCATTGAAAATGAAATAGGAGGACTTCAGTATTAATAGTACTGTAATATCACTGTTGTGTTCATCTTCTTGGCAGGACGATTGTTTTGTACACCGTAAATGGATTATAAGATAATAAACAGGTCAAATCTCAAATCATTGTCTTGCATCTATAACAACTGTTTTCTTCACAGAAGCTTTGTTTTTAGTAAGCTAATAAAAAATATTTTTTTGTGTCCAATTATTCACTTACGTGGGAAGTAGCCATGTAATAAGCAGGATAATGTAAACCGAGCCGGTTGTTATCGCAAAATAAAAATCCGTCAGAGTTTATTCTGTGATAACAACCAGCTGGATGTACATTATCCTACACGCACATACATGCATACTGTATGTGTGTGTGTGTGTGTGTGTGTGTGTGTGTATGTATATATATATATATATATATATATATATATATATATATATATATATAGTTTAAGTAATAGCTTTCAGGGGTCACAAAACATTAAAGATCCCGTAATCGATATTGCTTTGTCATGTCAATTTCAACTTCCGTCATCATACAGAAATAGTCTAGACCCAATACACACCCACCCGCAATACACACACACACCCACTTGCCCCCAAAAACCCTTTCTCAGCAGACTGACTAGAGGAAATGAGTAAATCTGAACTGCACATGTGACTAATTTCATTCACTGCATTTGTAAGTATCAGCCAAATCCAAACATACACACTCATATACGGAGTACTAGTGGTGGGGACACCCAAATCCACAAAGTAGTTGTTTCATTGAGACTTTACTGTGCACAAGAAATTATGCACAGACATCGGTTGTCCTCTCGTCAACTCGTGTACATGCAAAAAAAAAAAAAAAAAAAAAAAAAAAAAACACAAATAGGCAATAGAAGAACCACCTGAAAGAGGATTCTATTAAACGATTAGTTCAAACAGAAGATCAAATTAAGTCATTTACTCACTTTCCTGTCACTCTAAACCTATATGCCTTTCTTATGTGGAGGAATTCTGAAGGACCCTGTTTCATGCAGTTACAATGGGAACAGAAGCTTTCAAGCTCCAAAAAAACATGAAAGTATCATAAAAGTATGGACATATGACTTGTCTTCTAAAGTCATACAATAGCTTTATGTTTTGTGCATTGAGTCAGTGAGCTGAACCTGGGAACTGAATCAGTCTGACTGTGAATGATTCATTCAGACCTTTTTATTACCCAGATCAACTACTTCTTAAAGATCCAACTTCACAGAATGATTAAATCATAAATGCTACTGTTCATCATTCATGAACAAGATTTTTTAGAGAACCACTTTTTTAGTTTGAAATATCTGCCTGATTCACACACAAAGCTATCATAAGACTTGAAATATAGTGTCTGGAACTTTTTTGGTACTTGTGTGTCCTTTTTGATGTCTGAAGCTTTATTTGCTGCTTCAAATATTAAAAATTTCTGAGGAAAATGACCCAAGGTCTAACTAGGACCAAGGAGCAGGACCGGAGCACAGAACGTTTTAATATATTTATTAGTACAAAATGACCAACGTTTCGACGCACATCATTCTTCAGAATTCAAAATTTCTCCTTGAGTGATGCAGGGAAGTTTGAGATGACATGGTGGTCAAGGTAAGGAAATGATGACCATTTTCATTTTTGGTTGCATTCAACTGAGCCTAAAGGAGGACATGGAAGTACCTGTGCCGCCCCTGTGATCATGTTCGGAATGAAGTCTTTGTGTCCTGGTGCGTCCATCAGAGTAACAACCTTCGAGTCCGTCTCAAACTTTGTCATGCCCACATCCATGGTCACTCCTCTGTGAAAGAGAGTAGATGATGAACATATGAAGCTTGGTTTGGGTAATATTTTTCAAGACAGGAATGACACCTGAGTGTTTGTATTAACCCAACCTGTCTCTTTCCTCTCCGGTCTCATCCAGTACCCACGCATAGGCGAACGAGGCCTTGCCAGCTTTCTTGGCCTCCTGCTCATATTTATGCATGGTTCTCTTATTAACGTTCCCCAGCAGATATAACAGATGACCCATGAGAGTGCTCTTACCAGCATCTACATGACCTACACACAAACAAAGTTCAAGATCCATATTCACTACATATACAATGGTTTATCTAGTGACATTGATACATATGATTGTTTATCTAACCACATTCATACAAAAGTTTGAGGGCCACCTCATAGTGTTTTTTTCTTTTCTCACCAGGTAGTTAATTGGATGAATAAAAATAATACAATTAATTCAAATGTGACCAAAAAATGAACTGGATGATAATGTGACTGGATGGATAGTGATAGAGAGGATATCGTGCCTATGACCACCAGATTGAGTAACGGTTTTCCTCCTTGTCTTTTCTCCAGTTCAGCACGGATGTTGAGCTGTTGTTTGCTCTTTCGAGATGGGGTTGGAGCCGTAGTGTCTTCACTCATAACCCCCGGTTTGGATGGGGTTTCTGTGGTTGTTACAGCAGTGACCTCTGGACTCTGCCCTCTGCGAACCGATAAGGCAACAACGCCATTTTCTTCCGCACTAAAAAGGGACACAAAAGCAAATGTCACCTCTGAATTTCTAGGATGGTTTGTTGAGCATTTTTCTTGATCTTAAAGGGGTGGTATAATGCCCTTTTCACAAGATGTAAAATGTGTCTTTGATGTCCCCAGAGTGTGTATGTGACGTTTTAGCTCAAAATAACCCACAGATATTTTTATATAGCATGTTAAATTTGTCACTTTTTGAGGGTAGGCAAAAACACACCGTTTTGTGTCTGTTCCTTTAAATGCAAATGAGCTGCAGCTCCCAGCACAGAGTGTGGAGCTAAAACAGCAAATTCCAAAAACTTGTCAACGGAGTCAATGATGGAGTGACTCAAGTAGAAGTGACAACATGTAGAATGCAAAAGGACATTTCTGAATGATTAGTTGATGAATTTATGTAGCTTATGTGTAGTTATCTTATAGTCATTGATTAGCATATTCTGTCTTGATAATCTATAAATCGTGTTCAGGGGGCGGGGTTTACGTAAATTCTAGGGTTGGTGATGTCACTCATAGATGTCACTAACCCGGGAGGAATGTTGTGTAGTCCCTACCAGCCGTTTGTTGTAGTCCTTAAAAAGCAATTTCTTTAAAAGCAAATATCTCCCTTTGCTTTGGAGTTTGAGCATTGTAACTTTGCAGATGTTGTTTAAACTAAAGTTAGAAAAGTGAAATCATAATCAACCACCCCTTTAAAGTCATTAAACCTCATTCTGTTTATTTGATGCAATCAAAAACAAGGCTGAGATAGACATTTAATCCAAATCAGTATTTTCTCACTGCATCAAATTTTTCACAACCCATGTTTTTATATTTTTGTCTACTGGAAATTTGTAGAAAGATACAACGCTGTCGAAGAGTTTGGTTTCAGAGTTTTATATTAATTTAATTTTGTTGCATTTTTTTAAAACAGCTTTGCTCAAGAACGGCTGCATTTATTTGATCAAAAATGGTACATTTGGTAAATGGTGAAAAAAAAACTAATATTATTATGAAATATTACAATTTAAAAACTCATTTCAATTTGAAAATATTTGGATATGTAATATTTGTGATATCAAAGCTGAATTTTCATTGTATTTACATTAATTTTGTGTGCATTTACAATTTTTTTGCAACACTATAAATGTCTTTACTGCATCGATGAATAAAAGTAACTATTTCTTTCAGAACAAACACATTTTTCAGACCCCTTTTGGCAGTAGAGTACAGTAGAGTACAGTAGACTGTACAATCTATATACAGCCTTCAAACCTCAAAATACCAACATATTGTTAGCTGAAATCTACAAACATCTTTTGAAAAAAAGATTGTGTGGAAATCTTAGCCCAGGTCCTCTTATAGTCACTTAAAGACTGTTCTGAACAAACGTAACCTATTAAATTAAAGTACAGTACATTGACTGCTCCACCTGCAGAAACCCCTACACCCTTCTTCTTGAGCTCGACGGGTGTGGTCTGTGGCTAAAGAAGAGGGAGTGATAGGCTGTGGGTTCATGTTAGTGAGTGTGAGATTAATCTATAGGCACCAGCCATCTCTGTGGCTTTCTGCTATCCCAGAATGCAATGCAGGTAGACAAGACTTGGTTTGGAGAAATAATTCTGTAATATTAAGGACTGTAACTGCAAGAACCGATAAGAGAGGAAAGCTCACTACAGCAGTTCAGCAATGAGTGGACAGCAGATGATCAAGACGAAGGTCAATTTTCTGTACATTTAAAATAAAAATTAACAAAGGTACCCTACATGAAATGCATGAATATCCAAAGGTTCCATGAAATTAAATGTATATTGAGCTAAAACTACACATCACATATCAAATAGCTTGTGAGCAATTTTGACTGTCAAATCAAGTCACATTTATTTATATAATACAGATTGTTACAAAGCAGCTTTACAGTGATAACAGGATAATGATGTATTTCGACTGTTGTTCAGCTGAAGTCAGTTCAGTTTTGGTTCTGTTCTGTTGTAAAGATCAACCATTTTTAAATTAATTCATTTAATCTGTCTCACTAGCGTTCAGTCTGGAATTCACAATCGTGTCTGATTAGGTCACGGTGTTGCAGTGAACTTATTACAGGGACAGTCCCTGTGGAGTGAGATGTGGTTACATGCTTTGCTTAAGGGTGAAAGATCATATAGTTCATAAAGCGTCCCTTATAAAGGTTTGAACCTACAATGTTTGGGTTACCAGGGCACATCTTTAAACCACTTCCACGTTACCTCAACTGGCTTACCTTCGCACATCAAAGCCCATGGTCTGCTTCTTGCCTGACACAGTCATCCGGGCAACCTTAGGGACAACCTCTGCTTCGACACGACTCTCTGGAGCGTCCCGTACTTTTGCTAGAACATAGAAAACAATATGCACACACTAAATTTTCGATATTACAATAATATTCATATTATTGATATTTAATAATTAATTAACTTTAATATTTATCAAAGGTTAAAATTATTCCGCTTTTTATTTTCATTTTTGAAACCATCTCTTTCTTAGCACAAAGCAAGCTTTTTTGTACAATACTAAACTGACATGCCTTATGTTCAGAAATGTATGACAGTGTACCTTTTATGAAAGTCAAGTTTCCTGTTTGGTACAGTATAAAGGGTTACTCATTTTCAGATGTGCAGATGTGTGTGTCAGTGCACTCGACATGCACTGAGCCTCATTTTCTCGCTATCTTACTGAAATTCATGAGTCAACTCCTCCGTGCTGCACCAAAACAGGCTCTCAGAGCCAAAGAGGGGGAAGGGATGAAAGAAAAAGAGGATGAGAGAGAGCATTTTTCTGTCCCTGTAAGGTAAATGGCTTCAGTGTGTGCACTATTTCTCGTCATAGCAGTAGAGCCGTTTCAGTGGCAACGGCCACAGCCAGTCATCTCGCTCTGAGCAGCGAACGCTCTGGCCAGGAAAGGGTTAACTCCGGCACGTCACTCGCACTTCCACACTGACTGTGCACTTCCAACACACAGAGGGTTAATGTGTAAAAATAATGAAACCTCTAACATTCAAGCACAAAAAGGATGAGAAGACGAGTCAATAAGGGAGACCTTATATATATATATACACAGTATCTCACGAAAGTGAGTACACCCCTCACATTTCAACAGACATTTTAGTATATCTTCTCAAGGGACCATACTATAGAAATTAAACTTGGAAAGATTTTATAGTAGTCAATGTGCTGCTTTGTATAGCAGTATATATTTACTGTCCTCTAAAAATAACTCAACATACAGCTATTATTGCCAAAATAGCTGGCAAAAAAATTGAGTACACCCTAAGTGAACATGTCAAAACAGTGTCCAAAGTGTCAATATTTTGTGCGAGTTATCTAGCACTGCCTTAATCCTCCTAGGCATGGAGTTCACCAGATCTGCACAGGTTGTTGCTGGGATTCTCTTCCACTCCTCCATAAAAACATCACTGAGCTGCTGGATGTTAGACACATGGCGCTTCTCCACCCTCCGCTTGAGAATCACCACAGGTGCTCAATAGGGTTCAGGTCTGGAGACATACTTGGCCACTCCATCACCTTCAGCTTCAGCTTCCTCAGCAAGGCAGTTGTCATCTTGGAGGTGTGTTTGGGGTTATGTCATGTCATTCGGCCCAGTTTCTGAAGGGAAGAAGAGTTTCATCATGTTCTGCTTCAGAATGTCGCAGTACATGTTGGAATCCATGTTTCCCTCAATGAAGCGCAACTCCCCAGTACCAGCAGCACTCATGCAGCCCCAGACCATGATGCTATCACCACCATGCTCGACTGTAGGCAAGACACAATTTTCTTGGTACTCCTCACCAGTGCATCTCCACACATGCTGGACACCATCTGAGCCAAACAAGTTTATCTTAGTCTCATCAGACCACAGGACATGGTTCCAGTAATTCATGCTCTTGGACAGGTTGTTTTCAGCAAACTGTTTGCAGGCTTTCTTGTAAGCCAGCTTCAGAAGAGGCTTCATTCTGGAACGACGGTCATGCAAACCAACTTGTTGCAGTGTGTGGCGTATGGTCTGAGCACTGACAAGCTGACCTTCCACTTCTGCAACCTCTATAGCAATGTTGGCAGCACTTATGCGTCTGTTTTTTGAAGCCAGCTTCTGCACCTGACACAGAACGAGGAATCAACTTCTTAGATTGACCCTAGCGAGGCCCGTTACGAGTGGAACCCGTCTTGGAAAACCTATGACCCTGGCCTGTACTGTAACTCAGTTTCAGGGTGTTACCAATCTTCTTATAGCCTAGGCCATCTTTGTGGAGAGCAACACTTCTAATTCTCAAATCCTTAGAGAGTTCTTTGCCATGAGGTGCCATGTTGAACATCCAGTGGTCAGTATGAGAGAATTGTACTCAAAGCACAAATTTTAACTGCTCTAATACAAGATGCACACATTTGGTATGGTCCTGTCAAGCAGGCAAAAACATGAAAATGATGAATAGGACATGTGGCTCTGCATGGTTAAATGACGTACAGCTATTATCACTTAGGGTGTACTCACTTTTGTTGCCAGCTTTTTTGACAATAATGGCTGTATGTTGAGTTATTTTCAGAGGACAGTAAATATATACTGCTATACAAGCAGCACATTGACCACTCTAAAATATATCCAAGTTTCATTTCTATAGTATTGTCCCTTGATACGATATACTAAAATGTTTGCTGAAACGTGAGGGGTGTACTCACTTTCATGAGATACTGTATATACCAAAAATTCAAGGGAAAAAAACACAATGGGAAAAAAACACTATGATCTTCGGGAGAATTTGTGAGATGTCTGACTCACCTTGTAAAAAAAAAAAAAACGTTGATCTTGATCAATTTTAAAAGTATCATAACATGAGAATGTTTGTGTATTTGCATTGTTATATAAACCAACGTTAATAATTATATAAAGATAAACAGTACGAGCCCCCAGATGTGTTATGGCCACACCACAAGGACCCTTTACACACAAAGAGCTCAAGACAACACACACACACACACCTGTTACAGGGACAGGAAGTGCTGGGGAATGTAGATAGCAGTTCACCTGCTCACACTCACACACACACACACACACACACTCAGCCACACCCACAAATATCTCCCATCTCAACGCGCACACACTTCGCAACACTTCACACACAAACCACACCCACACAACATATCTCTACACACAAAGACGCCAGAACACACTGCGCTGCCAAATTCAACTCGTTTCTGACAAAGAGCTCCAATGCTAAGTATTCGCAGTTACAATAGCAAAAAAAAAAAAAACGATACAACTAAAATACAAAAACACTTTCCAAAAATGGTTGCCAGACACTAAAAAAATTTAAATATACTATTTTCCCATATTTGTAACATTTACTTCATCTTACTGAGCATCTATACAGTATTGTTTATTTCAGCACTTTAAATACCTCTATGCTTTGGCAATATTGTATAAGTGTTAGCTATAACGCAATAAAGCATTGTCGACTCTGACTTGGTGTCGGCTGTTGTTCAAAAGAGTATTACTCAACTGTGATGACAATAACAACAGGTAGAAAAATAGTCTACATGTAGCACAAAAAAAGTCTGAGACACACACCCTTCAGGATATGTAAATGTGCTCTTCCTAGCAAAACGGATCCAGGTCTATACAAACACCAGTGAGACATGATCCTACCTGATTATCTACCATCTCCTTTACTTGCAGTCAGTGACTGTACAGTACACACATCGTTCTAGATCTGTGTATTACCTGCTAGCCCTTGTTTGCTCTACAGTATGAATCAAATTCAATAGTGCAACAGTGATAGAATCACACTAAATAAAAGCAATAAAATGAAACTCAAATAATAAAATTTGCTAAAAATAAAAGTTACTTCCATCTTAACATGTTGTCTAACTAAACATAAAAGTCAAATGTGTTGGACACATTTTTGCTCCAGTAGGGGGCACTAGTGTTACAAGTCCTTGAAGGACACAAAATAAACCCTACAAAAACCCAAGGAGGAACGGTCTTCTTTCCAAAACACTTACAATCTACATTATCTTCTCTCCAGCTTATCTTTCATCCCCTTCTTTTTCCATATCAGTTATTTTTATTGGGTTGAGTGTACGGATGTCCTATAATAACTATGGGGAATCCCCGTACACTCTACTACTACTGCCATTCAAATATGCTCAGTTCCCAATGACATCTCACGCACTATCACAGATTTGTACTGTAATAGCCTTGTACAGGCCTTGCCCTTACAGTACACACCTGCTGAAAACAATACATGAACAAGACAGATTCTCTTAGATGGATCACACACTGCACTCATTTAATCTCTTTCATAAACAGGGAAGGGCAAAGGTTGACAAAGGCCTACAAGTTTGCATGAATGGGACAGTCTTACTCAGAACACCTCCATCTTTACAATACTAATTAAAACTAGATTTTAAGAAAACCTTGCAACATCCTAGCAGCACTATTGTAAGCAACTTTTAGAACACCCCAACAACTGCATAGCAACATTCTGAAAACCCTCAGATTTAGAACACCTTAGCAATGACCTAGCAACTCCCTTGTAAACACTCAGAACTCCCAAGCAGCTGCAAAAATGTTCAAGACAATGTGAGTGGTACTTGCCTTATACAATACACTACCATGATGCTACGGTGAACGTTCTGGTCGAATTTTATTATGTTGCTATGTGATAGCAAAGATTTTCTAATGTTTTTTCTAATATTTCTTTCTGAAACATAGTCCAAAATCGCATACTGAGTAGGTACTACATTTAAATTTACTTCACAACCATTAAAAAAGTATGTTCTATATAGTATGAATACGGGTAGTATGTAGTGTTGTCAAATAATATCAATATTTCAATATTTATCGATACTGAAATGGTTCCAATACTCCTTTTCTGCAGTATCCATAGACCGTTACCAGCTGCGCTTTCTCACTTTCTCTTCTCTCCGATGGTGAAGTGTTCACACACCCGCCTCCTCTCACTCACTTGTCTCATTAGCTTCGATTCAATAGTACTTGAATAGGGTATATGTGCAACTTACTTCCGCGTTCTGCAAACCATAGTACAATGTTCTATGGGTTCTAAATAATTTATCATTTTACTAATTCCCGCAGGTTTCGCACTCACACCAAAAGCGCGCCCCACTGATCTAAACAAGTTGCGCTCTGATAAAGCCGCTTTAACAGATCGCGAGTACCAGTTTGACGACTTTTTAGCGGATAAAATTTTTTCAAAATGCCTGAGTATTCATTTAAATACAGTCAGTTTTGTAACGTAAATAGTTGAGAGAAATCGCATGTTGTGTAACGGTATACTGGATCCGTGCATAAGCTCTTAAAGTGACAGTAGTAGGGGTGACCCCGAAAAGTCGAAGATTCAATGCATCGATAGGAGGAGCCTGATTCCACTACCAATCTCACGGTCGAATCTTCGCAGAGGTTATATGAGGGTGCTCAATGTCTGATTTCACATAAAACTACCGGTTTTCTGTCAATACGTTAATATAGGAGCCTATTATGATAATGCTGTAAATACAAATGTTCAAAGGAAGAAGCTTTTAATAAATATTTTTAACGTGCATGAATAAATCCAAACACCCCGTGACAGATTTAAGTTTTCACTTTCGATCCGTGACCGAAAGAGGAGCGTTTTGGCGGCAGGGATTTAAATCTTTAAAAATGTCTGGGATAAGACAATCTAAAGTGTGGATGAATACCATCAGAAAGGATATTCTCCTTGACTGGATTTAGGATCAGGAAAACCATGATCGCACTTCTGCGGGCCAACATTAACAAGTACGTGAAAAAAGCTTTTAAAAAGCTTAATTGGCACTTTTACGTGGCTCAACGCATGTACACAGTATACCTTATTAAAAAACCATACTAAGTGCAGATAAACCCATAATATGAACGTGAAATATGAAAGTGTTCCATCTATAAAAAGTCACGTAAAGCGTTTTTTTTTATCATAACGGTTTTCAATGGGATGAAAATTAGCGTTTAATTAAATGCGTTGCGTTCATATTCTAGTTTCATCTGCTTTTCTGTAGGCTACAGTATGCTATATTAATAAGGTGTGTATAGAATTTGATCTAGTAATATAACTGTCTTAAGAGGACATTAAGCCGTTAAACGTTTTTCATGTTAAGCGTTTTAGAAAGCATTTTATCCGCGCACACAATTTAAAAAAATTCAAACGGACACAGAGACACAGACAGAGTGAAAGACTAGATTTATTTTTCTCTCGATCAGGTAGGGCAGGCCCTACAAGTGATTTCAAAACATTTCAGCCGGTTCTAATTTGATTTTTGGATGCTGTGAACATGTTTAGATAAACTGTCACTGGAGTTTAGCGTTTATTGTTGTTTCTGCAGTTAAAAAGACAAAGTTGACAATTCTGGCTATACTTTTGTTATTTTAATCATTTATTTATTTTTATTTCATTTATTGATCACTCAGGGTTATCTAATTTAACTATTTGTGGCTTGAGTTTTGAATATATGTTCCCCGGCACTTTGCACATATTTGTTCTGCATCTTGTGACTTGATTCTGACTTATTTCGTTTTGTATTTTATTTATTAGAAAGGTATATTCTGTTGTTCTAATTTAATTCTGTAAATTAGTTGATTATTTTTCGGTGCATCGATGTTGCGCTCTGTAGGCTAGCCTACTTAGAGCCTGCTGGCACAGGCAATTTAGCCTATTTAATTTGATTTGCATGTGAAATGCAAATCCTGTCTGCAGTGTGGCCTTTCTGCAGTTATTTATGTTATTTCTTAGTTTTATTGATCCAAAATTTTTTTTATACATTTTCTTCTATCTTTGTGTGATGTTCTGTACATCGCGGCTTTAAAATGTTAAAGCCCCGCCCCCTCCACAACCCCACACACGATTCGACTATTAGTCGACTATAGGGAAGACTTGACGATTCTGATTCGACTATGAAAATCCTTAGTCGGGGACACCCCTAGACAGTAGCCTAATATACCAGCTGCCATCTGTCAAAGGAAAGAGAGAAAACCACGAAAATCAATTTTTGTAACTTTATTTGTAAGCATTAATCTGCATTTAATTTTTACAATGAAAACTATCTAGTTTTATTTTACATTTGAATACTTTAATTTCTGTAGTATTTCTTACCTAAATACTTTTGGACCCACCTGAAAAACTTAAAGCCATGTTTATTTAATTTGTCTCTTTGTTCTATTGTATTTATTTGTGCTATCATTTAAAATTTTGTTTATTTGTTCTTATTTTATTAATGAATCTTTACTTGTCTTTTTTTGTAAATGTAGTTCAACAATTCAAATAAAGCCTTCATGTGCTGTGTGTAAGTTATTACAAAGAAATTATTAAAAAATTATGAGATAACACGTTATCTGTATGGCGGTATTCCCTGTGTTTTCAAAAATGGTATCGAATATCGATATTTTTTAAGGTATCGTATCGGAGTTGGAAATTCCAGTACTGTGACAAAACTTGTATGAATGAAATTTGGACGTACTACATCTGCCATGTTACTGTCACATAACTAGGGCTGGGTGTCATTTAAAAATTTTCCGATATCGATACCTTGACTTCGATAACAGTTCCTGAGCAATACTTTTTTCAATACCAATTTTATGCAATCTGTTTTAACAAGACTACATTACATATTACCTAAAAAAAAAAACTTTGGTTTTATTTTTTCAGTTTGTTGACTTTTTTTACAGACTCAAAGACTCATATAGGCCACTAGGGGGTGGAATATATGTCTTGAGCTCAAGCGCACACATAAAGCTTGCCACAAAGCACTGGCAAAAGTAACCAAATTATTATTAATGTGTCAGGAAAAAATAGAAAGGAGACATTTTAATTGTTTATTAAGAAGCAATTTAAAAAAGTGTTTTCCGAGTAAGTGTCGGCTGCAAAGACGAAGTTGACATTGCTGACTTGTCATCTCCGCAGTATAGTGAACATGTGTTCGCGCCTATAGAGAGAAATGCAACTTTAATTTGTTTTCTATTCAAATTGGTTAATTTAAAATAGACATTTTAAACTTTCTATATACATATTTCTCATGTCTGTGAGGCAAGTGAAGTAGCCTATATGCTGAGCTTTGGTTCTTTGTGACGCACTCCAATTCTTCTTGCAGTCGAAGACGGAGCAACTTTCTGCTCTTAAGTTTATTCTGTGCACTGACAAGTGCTTCATTAGATTTGTCGTGTTGCCGGTCTTGGCAGCAATTATCTTGTTGCAAATATTACATTGCGCACTGTTGGCATCGAGCCTGGTGAAATGTAGACACACTTTTGATCTTTTCCACATCCTTTACATATATGGGGGTTGGGACGATTACACACTACAGCCTCACGTGTGGGCAACGTCTCTGGGCGTAACTGGCGTAAACTAGTGTTTTTCCTTGATGCCTCGCAACAGCCATTCATGCTACATGCTTATTGGCTCAGTGACTTTGACGAGATTAACCCCTCATGTATCGAAATTTGGTTAAAATGATCGAACTCGATACCTACCTAGCTCTACATATGACCTACCAGCGTCAGTTATGTCGCTTCATCGCCTTTCATAAATCCTCTCCCGTGGCCTCATAGGATAGTAAAGTGTCCATTGTATGCATGCACCCTTCAGAATCTCGCCGGAATTAGTAGGTCATCCGGGTACTTTTCGCCTACTATTTTACGAAAACTATTAATTATGACATACTACTATATAGTATGGAAGTAGGCATATTTGGACCCAGGGTATGCATTCGGACATACTACTCTTTTGGCAACCTGTTTTTCGCATGATATATATAGTAGGGAAGTATTCGATTTCGGACACAGTGATAGTTGTTTTTAGCTTGTTGCATCTAGAGTATTCTAAGAGGTTGCAAGGGTGTTGCTATGATGGTCGGAATCCAAGCAGTTTTACGCCATTTCTACACAGTTTTTTACTTTACCAAGGAAAAACCAGCCATGACTTTGATATTCGGTACCCTAGACATACATCGTCCATTTTTTCGTCCCCAAGTGGGAAAAAAACACAAGCCTAATCATTTGGATAATAGCACAGTTCTCAGAACCAAGCAACAGGATTTGAGGCATCATTAATCTCTGTAGCACAAACCATTCAGGTCAAGTTATGTGCTAAAGTTTAATTCTTAGGGTTAAGGATCTGTTCAAATCTATAACTCCAGTATGCTTAACTTAGCAAACACCATTAATACAAACTCAATCATCAATTCTATTTCTTACTTTAAGCTAAATTAAATAGGTATGTAGACTACTGTGTATGAAGTCAGTGCAAGTCTTCACAGTCTAAAGGAGTAAAATCATCTAGTTCTACTGACAGTATTCAGGGGAGAACAAAGAATGAGAAAACAAAAAACAGTCTGACAGAGAAGGAGAAAAGCTACAAATGATCTTTATTCACACTCTCAAATAGGGTCAAAAACCTCTCTGTCGCTCTCTGACCAATCTATGTAGTGCTGCAAGACTCGCAGCAAAGACACAATGACATATCACCATTTCTGCAAAAGCCACAAAGTGCAAAAAAGGGAGAAAACGTCAAAGAGCAGTAACAGGGCCAGCTGTAAACCAGTCACTCTTTCCTGTGTGGGTGGCAAAAGGAGGCAGAGAAAACAGAGAGGGGGAAAAAGGGATAGATGACTTGAGGTGGTCAGATGGCAAAGAGATCTACAAAAAGGAGTTGAAGACAGCAAGTGTGAAAGGTGAGCTGCATCATGCTTTTCAAAAGCAGGCCTTCACCCACGCTTGGCTCGGCAAACAGAGAGTTAACAAGAACACACGCAAGAAGGAAAGATACAAAGTGAGTACAGTCAAAGCATCCTAACAGTAAAAAAAACTTTTACATTTTCTGAAGAAAATAGTGGATGTTTGCCTATGCAAAACTCATCATCATGGTGCTAGGGTAATCCAGGTGGTTGCTGGGGCAATGCTATGCTGTTGCTAAGGGTATTCTAATGGGTTTTAAGGTTTTTTCTCCTTCAATTTAAGTCTATGGGATTTGACAGTTTATTGTCCACCAAATGCAAAATAATCTGATTTCTTAGAAATGCAAAAACACACCTCTCCTCAAACTGTACGATTTGAAGTATTATTCATGTGTGTAGCACAAACTGTGAAGGTAAAGTTACACATTCAAGTTTATTACTTAAAGGTATAGTTCTCAAAAAAATTTTTAATTCTGTCATCATTCACTCACCCTCATTTTGTTCCAAACCTGTAAGACACAAAAGAAGACATTTTGGGAAAAAAAGGTCTGTTTTATTTTGTTCATAGAATGAAAGTCAGTGGGATCCAATGTTGTTTTGGACCCCATTGACTTTCAAGTACATGGACAAAAACAGTTGAAACCTTCTTCAAATTTTCTTCTTTTGTATTACGCATAGAAGGAATGTTTTGGAGCGACATGAGGGTGCAATAAATAATGACCATTCTCATTTTTAGAATCTTTAAGACTAGCAGTTTGTTCAAATATCTAACTATAAACAATAGTACTAATAACTACTTATAGCACCACTAGTAATTTTGGATGCATTTCAATGAAGAAATTCAGTAAACATTTAAACCCAACAAGAACAGTCAGTGATTAAATGACCAGAACATTTAGTCACTTAATTAAATCTGATAGTTTATGTAGGCTTAACTAAGTCTTATTCACCAAGAGTCCTAATGAACACTCTTTTCAAGTGATTATCAGGATAATACTTTTTTAGACACTAGGTCAGTGTGCAATGAGGAAACAAAGCCAATCAAAACATGCAGGTGTGTGTGTTTTCAGACCATCTTCAGATCTGTGCATGTGTGTATCATCTCCCATGGTGGATGCATGGTCTACCACTATGAAAGCAAAGCTTTTGTAAAATCTCTTCCAATTTTCTTTGGGTGTGTTAACACCTTTATGTGGCCACAAAGGCTCTCCGTTTTATATGTACGTATGTGCGCGCACACACACACACACACACACACACACACACACACACACACAGTCACACGTAAGTGATAAACACCACAAGCTAACACACCCTTTAAGGTGAGCAAAAAACAAGCACAGCCTCAACAAAGTTCCCCTCCACCCCCATATATTGACACACTCCAACATCAATCGCAGAAATGAAACTGGAAATTTTTTTATTTCAGAATATATACAAAAAGTCAGGCCCATGGCCACATCAGTGCTTTAAAACAAGTTAAAAATGCAGCGGACAATCAAAATTGAAAAAACAATTAACAAAATGTCTATTAAACATTAACTATTATAAATAAAACATACTTTTACAGTGTTGGGTGTCAAAAGACATAATAGGAAAAACTCCAGGTGTCCCCCAAACCCAAATGTCTTCCCTCTTTCTGTGTTTGTGGTAAACCAGCGCTGCACCTCATTTCAAATGGCAGCAAAACAGCTGTAGAGAGAATCTGCTGTTTTTTTCTTTTATCTTTTGCACTCTATCTGCTCCTACTCTATTTTTTCCCCTTATGTAGAGAGACTCTAGAATTGAATCAATAATTTGTCAAAATGTCATAAAACTACATAATCAAGTACAAAAATATACATTTAGCCTAATGACAAATTTTTAAAAAGTGAAAATATGAATATCAACATGAAAAATTGAAAACAAGACGACTTTAAAAGTAATACTATATTACTATCTGAGGTTGTGACATTTTGAACAAAAAGTCCTTTACAACTTTTCAGTGTAATGGCTAGCTGTAAATAAATATAACAAAAACTGAAAAATACAAAAGTATAAAGAATTATATGGGGAATGATATAAAATAGCAGTCTCAGTTCTTTAAATAATAATTTCATGGCTCAAATGTACAAACCTTTGAGTGCTTATCGATGATTAACATCTGAAAGTTCATATTTTCCTAAAATTATTAATGCTAATCTATGCATTTCATTCTATAAACACTATTATTTAGCATTCAGTCAGACAACTTCTAGATACAGCCCTCCTTCTTTGGCTTATGGCCAAAACTGTAACGTCATCATAATCTTGTGCAAAAATGAACCTGAGTCTCAAAACTGTTTGTTTGGAAGATTTTTTAAATGGTCCTGAAAGATAAAATTTAAAAAAATCAGTCTCGAGTAAAAGCTTTTCTCTGATTTGCCTTGACCATGTCATCCGGAGAGGGTGTGTCGAAAGAAAACGGGGTGACGTGATGGAGAGGTAGACACTGCACTCGTTCTTTCACTCTCTCCATCTGTCTGCTGTATAAGAAAGCATTATGCGTTGCTCTACTGCGCAGACTCTTCTCGTAGCTCACAGACACGCAAAAAGCGGACGCAAAAATTGACGGTTTAGCAAACACAAGTTTTTTCTTACTAGCGGAGACTTGGGTAAAACTCAAAAGGGTTGGCGAGCGACTGTCAGGAGATGTTTGGGAGATAAGTGCGCTAAGATCGACGCTCTGATTTAAGCTTAGTGAGCGGGGCTTAGGTAATGCTGTTGCAGATTTCTTCGATGCTTGATGATTAGACATATTTTCACTCTTGAGAGATGCAGTGCACGTAAGTGACACTTGGTTCTGGGACATGAGTTCAGACAGGGATGGTGCCTCTGAAAAGCCCGGAGGAGCATTTGCAGCAGATGTTTGGATAGGCTTTTGGATGTGCGTATTGTTTTGTGTACCAGTAATATATAATTTTTTGGTGTTTTGGAGTCCTGGTAAACTGTCATAGAGTTTGGGACTGCTGTCCTGGTGCTCCTGAATCAGCTCAGCCAATGAAAGGCTTCCAGAGCTCTTCCCTTGCCCAGGTACTCCCAACGGCCCACTGCTTTGCAGGACAGACCTCAAACTTCCTAAGGAAACCGGAAGAGGGGCGGACCGCTGGGAATTCTGCAGCGCCAGACTACTGAGAGAGCAGGTTAGAAGAGATGAGGAGGATGTCACTCCCAGACCAGCTGGGACAGAAGTTCCCAAAGAGAAACCAGAAGAGAGAGATGCCCCAGAGCCAACAGACAAACCGGGAAAAGGTGGGACACTAGGACCCTGAGACAGAACAGCAGAAAGTGGGGGGGTAGAACCAAGAAAAGAACCAAAAGGACTGGTAGTAAGAGGAGCTGTGTAATCCAATGAGACACCAGTGGAAGCAACTAAAGGAGTAATGTTTGTACACTTCTGTTCATGCTGAGCTATTACTTGGGCGAGTGAACTTTGTCCTAAAGTTCCATCACTTCCCAAATTATGACTTGAAAGCACTTTTAAATGGCCTTTTGTCAAACTTCCCAGACCAGGGGGAGGATTTAAAACAGGAGGCATGAACTTGTTTGCTTCAGGCATTGCTAACAGATCACTGAGGCTGTAAGACTGACCGCAGTCTCGTTTCAGGGGTTTGCCTGAATGTGCACTTGATACAGTCTTAATACTGTCGTGTGATGGAGAAAATAAGGCTCCTTACCTTACGAGGGCCAATTGTAGTCAGAGAGTACAACCGAGAGGATGAGAAAGGCGATCAATGGTTAGCCGAGACCACAGAGAAAGCAAAAAAAAAGGCAATACGTTATACATGGTAAAATGAAGGATAAAAAAAAAAACAACAAATAAAAACTAAGTCTGGTGGATGTAAACAAAGTTAGCAGTTGAAGCCAGGAGAAAAAATTGTATCTTACATTTTTAAACTGTATACATAAACTGTACAGGTAAAGTAGAAAATTGTTTGCCTTAAACATATAACAAATATGACAAATAATAATAATAATAATAAATAGTGTTAGCAGTATTATTTTTCTAAATAATTTTTAATGTTTTATTATTTGCATTTATTTATAGCCTCTGGTACTGAAACAATAAAAAAAATTAGGTTCTCCCCAGTTTTGGAAAAACCCTGGAGTTTAACATTTTCCCCTGAGACCTCATGCCAACTTTTAGTGTTTTAACTATCTGTGGTCTTGCTGGAGTGGTTTTCATTTTCATTTTGGAGGGCACATTTTTAAGTGGAAGTGGCACAGATGTGTTTTGGGTAGTTAATGTGCTTGTGCTATACATTGTATAATGTTTTTTAATTAATTTTTTTTCGGTTGTTGTGTTCTGGTTTTGGGTGGAAGGGTGTGTGTGTGTGTGTGTGTGTGTGTGTGTGTGTGTACCTTTCTGTGGTGCAGCTGTGGTGGTAGGCTCGGGCTGTACGTTGGTTCTGGCAGGAGGGGCGTGTGTGTTGGTGTTCTCCTCAGTTAGAATGAAATCAAGGGCCCGGTGAGGGTCGCAGTCGTATTTAAGAGCTGCCTGAGTCAGTGTGGAGTCCGGAATTGAGTCTCCTAGTACTGCTCTCATGTGATCCAAACAAGAATACAACTGACCTGTCCAAACACAAACATATTAATATCAATAAAATCTAATACAATACATATTCCTAATGGAATATGTTAACATTCCTCAAAACTGAATGTGGATTTTTGACAAACACAAAGGATTAGATTAATAATTACATCAGTACAAAAACACCATTATTTAACTTTGAACTTTACTACCTTGGGGTGGTAAATTCTGATGGTAAATTCCATAAGGTATTTTAATAAAATCTTAAAGATTAAACCCTTGGTTGGTCGCTCTTTTCTGACATGAATTGAAAAGCTGAACTCTGAAGTCAAAGTGTAATAAGTGTCAATAAGATTTTTTCTCAAAGAAATGTATACTTTTATTCAGTCCCAAACAAGTCCCCAACAGCCTCAGGACAGCAACGCCAACTCAAGCAGACCAAACCAAATTATCAACAAGCAGAAAGAAAAATATATTGAATACTGGAAAGAAACGACCAAAACACAAAGTAAATTACAATGTTATCTGACCCTAAAAAGAGAATTCACACTGGCAATGTGGCAAATAAACCTGAGTACAATAAAATGTCCTAAACTAAGAAAAATGTTGACAACATACAGACTGAGGTCCCATCCACACTACTACGTTTTAGTTTAGAAACGCAGACCTTTTGCTACGTTTGCACCTCCCGTCCACACTAAAACGGCAAAAACGAAGACCTAAAACGGAGAAGTTTAGAAACGCTGCCGACCCCGTTTTGCGTTTTGAATCTCCGGAGGGCGTTTTAGTGTAGACGGGTCAAAACGGAGGACTTTAGAAACGATGACGCAGAGGCTCACGCTCGGCTCTCTGGTTGGGTGTCATACAATAGAAGAAAACGCACAACAACAGCCTGGACTACAAGTTACGTTAGTGCAAGTAAATTCTGCATTTCACAATGCTATAACTGCCTACATGCGCCGGAGGCAAGCTATTATTCCAGCGATCTGTGACAGTTCCCGTGTGCAGCGGCGGAATCGACCGTAGCCTACATGGAGTGTCGGTTTTGCCAGGAAGAACCAGCGCATGGTGGGATAATTTTATCAATGAAGTTGTAGTTCCTGAAGAATGGTGCGAAAACTTTTGAATGTCCAGATCGGCTCTTATCAACCTCAGCGAAATCTGAATAGTCAATCTGATTCCTGTTTACACCGGCACGCGCATGCCCAGTGTAGGTGAATGGTGACGTGATCCGCGTTTTCAGTCGTTTTAATGTGGACGGAGATCAGTTCTAATACGCAGCTAAAACGCTGGTGTGGACGGAGATCGTATTAGTTTTAATTCTCTGTTTCTAAACTAAAACGCAGTAGTGTGGACGGGGCCTGAGTGAACACAGCCTGGCCAAAGAAAAGGGTCGGCACAGACAGAGCAGGCTCCCACAAGAGGAGAGACTCTGCTCCCAGTGTGACAGGGGACAGGTAGAGACAGAGCTGCACTTTCTAACCTCATGCCCCAAATATAATAAGACAAAAGTACTTCCCAAACATTTCCCAAATATACCCTGAATTCGAATCCATATCAGACACACAGAAACTCCCATATTTACTGGGAGAAATGCAAAATGTGAAATAATTGCTGCAAAATATGTCTCCTCATGCCATGAAATGAGGACAACCAGTGGAACCTCAGATGGATAAATAATTGTACAAATTTTCAAATAATTATTATTTTGATTGATTGATATTTTAGTTTTTTTTTTTTTTTTTTACATTTGATACTGATTTCTTTTTTTTTTTTTATTGTTCACTTTTATTTATCAACATATATGTTTGTATATGTCAATAGCTTTGGCAATATTGTGCTATTTTACACATTCATGCCAATAAAGCTCATTTTGAATTTCAGCAAGGATGCACGTGTCATGGTTTCCACAAAAATATTAAGCAGCGACTGTTTTTACATTGATAATGATCATAAATGTTTCTTGACCACAAAATCAGCATATTAGAAAGATTTTTGAAGAATCATGTGATGCTAAAGACTGGAGCAATAAATACTAGAAGTATTTTTGATCAAATAAATTCAAAAGTGGTGAGCATAAGAGACTACTTTCATAAACATTTAAAATTTTACCAACCCCAAACTTTTGAACGGTAGAGTACATATGCTCAAATTCCAATAACTAGTTGATTAGTCTGGCTTGAGGAAGATGGTTAGCCTGCTTTAGTCCACCAGACCCTAATCAGACATTTATCTTAGACATACAAAACTGCAACACTTAGTAATAATAAGCCTAACTTTTAGACAGTCAACCCTCTGAAATCCTTTGAGAATTCGCATCTCTATATTCATTCCCTTTAAAGCACTGCCTTTAAAAATATTAAAGATAAAATTAGATAAATTTACTAGCCAGATATTCATTAGAATAAGTGACCATCTTAACCCATCTCTTAAACCATAAATCAGTGTGTACCTTGCTTTAGTGGGTCTAGTGTGCTTGTGATGGTTGGAGAGGTTGGCATCTCCTCTTCCTCCTCCTCATATTCTGCCTCCTCCACAGTCTCTACTTGTCGAGCTTGCCTTGAGTCTTGACGTGAGTAGATAAACTGTGCGGCTATGGAAACATGAATTCACAAACATCTCCATCACAGACAAAAATGAACATCGATATTATACAGTTTAAGGGTCAGTTCTGTCATCAATTAATCACCCTCATGTCGTTCCAAACCCATAAGACCTTTGTTCATCTTTAGAACACAATAGAAGATATTTTTTATGAAATCTGAAATTTCTGTCCCTCCGTTACAAGTCTATTCACCCAAAACTGTGACGCATCTGTATGTTCATTCTCATGCGTCACGCAGCACATTTGAGTTTGAGCTTCCGCAAAAACAAATGAGATTTGTTCTCATGCATCAAACAACTAGTTTGAGCTTCCATTTACCACATTTGAGTACGCTTTATATGTACAATGTTTATATGTGAATAAAATCCTAAATTAAATCTGTTCATCATATAAAGCAATCGTGTCTCTTCAGAAGACTTGGATTAAACTGCTTGATCCATCAGATTTGTTTTACGATCTTTTTATTAATGTTTTGAACCTTCAGAGTGGGTGAAATGACTTTCAATGGAGGGACAGATCTAAATCTCTCAGATTTCATTAAAAATATCTTCATTTGGTTTTGAACATGAACAAAAGTCTCATGGGTTTGGAACAACATAAGTAATTGATGACAGAATTTTTATTTTTGGGTGAACTATCCCATGATTCAACATGTTAATGCGAGTATGGGGAATTGTTTTGGGGAAAAAGATATATTTTTATAAATGGCACTGCACTGGGTCATATAAGAGTAAAAACCATATCAAATCAAATATTTTTTTCAATTTAATCCAAAATATGGACAAATTAAATGCAAATGATAATAAATATACAATCTTCAAATAAAAAAAACAAATAACATTTTGCAGTTGTGATTTATGACTTTTCAAAATGATCGGAATACTCAAAATAAGGAATTTACACAATTATTTAAATTACATGCAACTTTAAAGAAAACACAAACCAGTGGCAGGAGAGATGCAGTAGTCATCCTCCACTGACTGCCCGTAGTCATCATCCTCAAAGTCTATAAAAAAGGAAGAAATTTAGACAATTCTGTTTTACTCCAAACCACAAAAGCTAAGTTATAGTTAAAGCAGTTCAACTGCATCAACAAACAGAAAGGCATTGATGGGGCCAAAAAAGCTTTGTTTAGTCAGCTACACCATCTGAAGCAATGCAACAACAGTTATTAACAAAAGTGAACGTCAAGTCACTAAAACTGAGTAGAAATAGAGTGAATTTAAGAACCCAGCTGTTACTTTTGTCTTATTTACTAGACGGCTGATCTGTGATCACCCAAACAGACAGAAATATAAAGGCAGTATGCAAAGTAACTGTTAGTTGTGATTTGAATTAAATACAAATATTTAAGTTTAAAAGCACATAACTGGTTACCAGGTGCACAGTCCAGCTGTTACCATCTGAAACAGTGACACGACACTAGTCTGTCATAATCTCTAGCACTGGACTCTGTATAATAAACCAGCTAACTAGCAATCATACAGGCCTCTTTACATAAAAGCGGCTAAATATCATATTTCCCGTATATACCTTCGTCGTAGTTATAACCTCGGACATTCCTGTGGCGGGACATTTTTTGTTCGACGGTTTTCTTTCACGTAAACAATATACGCGAGGCAAAATATCAATTGTCAGAGCAAAGTTTAGACATGCGTCTCACTCCAAAGCCGCCATGTTTACGGCCATCAGAAGCAGGAGTGACGCGCATGCGCAGTGAGAAAATACACAGTCTTGGATTCTGAAAGCCTCTAAAATTATATAGATTCTAAAAGCCAGATTAAACAATGATGTTTTAGTCAAAACTGGAATCTATGCGGACATTATAGTTAACACGGTAAGTTTTGTAAAGGATAAACATACACTTTCAGAAAATATTTAGACACATATGGGCCTAGATTATAATATGTAGGCTATGTGTTACAGTAACTCTACAGTGAAATAATATAGTTACCTAGTGTAATAGAGACTTTTTATTCTACAATGCAAAGTGTATATAAATCAAACATGAATTAACACTGACACACATGACAACATGTAGCTAATGTCAAACTTAATTATTAATGATGAGATTAATTCGATTAATACAGTTGCATGACAGTTGGGAAACCGCAGACAATAGGTTTTCCAACTTGCTTATCTATAATGTGTATATTTTTGACTCATTGTCGTGTGTTTAAGTGATCTTTTGACATCTATATAGCAGCCCAAATGGAGAAAAAATCCCCTGTAAGGTTTATCTCTCCTTGGAACACAAGACTCTGCAGCTGCGAAACCTACTCCTGGAAACCACCTTCAATCTCTCTCCTCCTCTCTGCTATATCAGATTTTTTAGGATCTTGATCTTTCGGTTTCAATAAATCGATGGCCCTAAACGGAGGAATCACTTAGGAGATATGAACAGGGAACTAAGCTGATTGCTTAGTTCCCTAAATGCGCCTTTCAGTCTGGGCTGTAGGAAACATGGGGAGAATTATCAAAAAATATAAATGAGAGGATAGGAGTTTTGGGTGAATGCTGAATCAGTTTGATTGCCATTTACATTGTAATGTCTTATAAGTCAGGAATAGTAAGGTGAAGTATAAGTGAAGTTGTTCTGTACAGCAGGCAGATAAGGAGAGAGATTTACCACAGTCACTAATCTGATACTGTTTGTGCTAAATATGGTTTCATTCACATCTGCATGACATTTAAACTTTGAGAACATGTCTAAATTTAACTTAAAACACACTCAGCACTGCAGATATACAGATGCTTCGTTGCTTCATGCTTTCTTAGACTGACCCAGTTATATCAAGTGAAGTCTACAGAGTAGGTTGCAAAGACACAGGCGGGAGGGGTTCTTTCCATGTACAGAGAAACCATCCCGATGCAATTTTGTACGAATTTGTACGATGTTATTTGTATGGAAATGTAAAATTTTTGAAGAAAAAAATCCCGCAAGCATGAAAGATCCACCCCTAAAGCTAACCATCAGTGGGGCGTAAGCAGATCATACAAAAATGTGCGAATTCATATGAATTAACCACCAATTCGCAAAAACATGAAATAGTTATGAATTGCCATGAGAGTGTATTGGAGGAGTTTGAATGAATGGCACAAATATGCATAATTAAATAGTGTTTTCTTGCTTTTATTTAAAATGTCTTACTTTATAGTCTGCATGAAATGAAAGTTGCAATAGTCTTTTCTTTCCTGTGACATATATCCAAGTGAAACGGATTCTCGAACAAGGAAAAATGTAGTGCGGGACTTGATTTTTCCCATTGAGAATTGACAGAATCATTGTGGTTTGCTATTGCTGTGATGTCATGTGATGTGAGTGACAGGTTGTCCCGCCCTCACACTAGTAAACGTCATCAGAGAAGAGAAAAGATGATGATGATGCAAGAGGGAGAGGAAGTTATTTTGATTAAAGATTATGAGGGCACTGAATTAAAAAAAAAGTTATGATGTGCACAGATCAATTTAAAATAAATACTGCAATATTCTATAAAAAATAAGAATTGTCACTTCTGATGTCATGGTTACTTTAAATGAAGGTTGCAAACAGTAAGGAGGAGAGATGAGATGAAGGAGACAGGAGATGAACATTTGACTGACCCTGGATTCACCTTAGGTGTGGTATGTGTGTGCGGTGGGGTATGTTTCATTCACTGTAACTTTCTAAAAAGTGTTACCCACAGGTTGTCTCTGTGGCTGGGCCTGGGTATCATGGGGATTAGAGTAGAGATCAAGTTCAACATTTTAATTAGGCATTAAACAGTGGTCAGTCTCAGTCTGAGTCTCTCGCATCACTATTCTGTCTGTTTGTGGCGTCTGTTTCCAGAATGACTCACAAATATTTTGAGGTCAATGGAAAACTCTGCACTTTAACATCATCACACATGTGCACACATGAAGTGATTCTCCTTGTAGCCCACATTTGATGTTAGACGCATTTTAAAAGCTTCAGACACACTGTTTGAGTGGGGGGCAACAGGGTTGGAGAGAGTTGTACAGTCCGATTTAGCATCAAATTAGTTAGGCCTGAGCAATGCTCTTTATTAATGTTGCATTTCATAACTAACTGCAATATAATTATTCATATTCTTTAATTGATGGAATTGATTACACTCATATCCGGAATAGACCTACCTCATTTTGATTGGTCAGTGTCATTCTTCATTCAAATAATTGGACCTATAATTTGACCAATTTGAATCGAAACATTGTGAAGTTATACTGAGAAACAGTCTAACATGTTTTTAGATTCTACTCCGTTTGATATTCTGTTATTTATGGAATGTAGGCTAATTCAAACACTTTTTAAGTTGTTGTTGTTGTATGACACCACCACAACAAATATTAATTAGTTGCGATGTTGTGTAATCTATGAGTAGGTCATAAATCACATGCCCTCATAGGGAAGTAGACTACTGAAATAAAATGGAGACTAATTGTTTTTTTTTCTCTATCTTTTAATGAAGCACCCCAGTAATAACCCCTCCTTGTTCTGCAATGGATGGATGAGCGCTCTCACTCATCGGCGCGCAGACACAACAGAGGCGCGTTCACGAGCTGCCAGCTCTGCTGAGCACGTGAGCGTCAGTGGTCAGAAACAATGGCTCGCGCTGACCGATATGATAAGTGACGGTCACAATGTGCCAACCAAGTAAGCGCAAAGGCAACCTATAAAACAAAAACATATAGACCACAACCCTCAAGGGTGTGTGAAAAAGAGAGAGAGAGAGCTTGCTGGTTATCCTTGATGATTATGCAATTACGCAGACTATCACATGGCAACAGGTTGGACATGTCGGAGAACTTAAACAAGCTGCATACTTTTCAGTTCCAGACAAATAACCTGATCGTGACTTTCAGTAACAAAGTATGCTATGCATTGTGTAACTTTGGTACTGAAGCAAAGTGAACATATCAGCAAACGAGAGGTGGTACATTTCTGGAAAAGTAAAAGCGAAACTGTTGCAACCTGATGAAAGTGAGAGAAGTGAAATAAAGTAGTTGATTTAAAAGAATTCCTAGGAAATAACAAAACAGCAGATTTCAAACGAATATAATTTTAATTAGATTTCACGATAGTTGTTTCCATAACTGAACACCTGAACGTTGTACGGATTCGAAAAAGTATCGAATGATGTCAACGTTTCTGAAACGTGTAGGCTATTCGTTCATCGTGACGTTAAGTACTCTGACTGTGTGTTTTGTGCTCTGAATTTAAGCGCAACAATAGCTTACGGTTGAATCCACGTTATGATACGGAGACCAGTCCAGTTCAATTCTCGAACAAATGACTCTTATGAGCCGGTTCTTTTTAGTGAATCAAAAACATACGGCGCCACCATGTAGTCCGATTCCAGAACGAACAACTCTTATGAACTAGTTATTTACAGTGAATCGAAAACACCGAATCAGTTAATGAATCTCCCCATGTCCTACTCGAATTGTGAGGCTCGTGAGACTTGTTCATATGGTTGTTCATATAACGTATTGAATATAGGCCTAAATATTATGAGCTTTGTTGTATTCAGTGTTGTTTAATAAAAGATAATCAATTGTTACCACATGTTTGTTTAGTATTTGTATTTAAAATACAGTTAGTAGCCTATTAATTACTGGTTTGCAATTATGCTGCCTCTAAAAGATCTGTCAAAAGTCACACCAATCTGGGTTTTGCGGGAAGAAACGATTTAGTTATTGTATTATATTTATTTCTGATTTGTAATATTTTCTGTTAAAATGTGAAACTATCGTCACTTGGCAAATGAAATAAGAACACTTTTTAAAAATATTATAAATAAAAAAAATAATAATCTCGAACCGGACTCGTTAAGAGGAATCGCGATCGGAACCATCCTTTAAGATTCCGTCACTACAGTACAGCCTCAGTACCGCAGAAACAGCGCTAAGCTGCCCGGACCCCTCACGCTCTGTTTCCCCCTGTTTTCCAAACTTTCACTCCCACTCAGAGTCCACATTGTCCTCTAAGAAACGCACTGCCACCCCTCCCTGTCTTTTTACCTCGAAAAACACAATATAATTGTTCTAAAAACACAACAGTGTACGATTAGCGCGGACCTCCTGCTCAAAAGGCGCTCTGATGAGTGAATAGTAGAGAGGTTGTGCGCATGCGCAGGACCCGAGGCGCCAAATTTAGCGGGAGGGAGAGAGACAGCCCTAGCTTTGTCTGATGGATCTGTTTACAATATCGCACACTCCGCTAGAGAGCTTACTACCAGCACTTCCTCCTCGAAGAGGAGCTGACAGCACTCAACTTCAGCACACTTGAGCCGAGCGCACTCATCATTACCTCTCTACCCTCCTCTTAAACAGCGGGATGGCGAGGCGGCACAGACACAGGTGAGATTTAAGTTTTATGCATTTTGATGAACTTTCGCGCATGTATTTCCTTATATTATAAGACTGCGCTCCATAGTCACATGCGGGCATTTAGACGCAAGGCTGGACAGTTCGTGCTGATACCATTACATTTATTAAATGCGTGCTCAGAAATGTAGTGCTTATATTTGGTTGCAATTTTCCAAACGCACGCTTCTCTCCGGGAATGTTTATTTCTTCTGGTTGGGCTGCGTCGCGCTGAACAGGTGGATGGCATGTGCGCTCCCCGCTCGCGCCCGTGCGGTGGTCTCGCGCTCGTGTTCATTTAAATTTTCATTCATTCACCGTGCGCGCAGGTAGAGCGTGCAAATCCGCTGGACAGGTTACGGTGAGATTCGGTACTTCCCCAAAAATCACACACTCATTTTGATTCAGAAACAATTGACTAGAGGCACAATTTCAGCGGCAACGTAGTGTGGTAGAAAATAGCGGGCGATTGCAGAAACCTCTCGGCATGTTCGTGTGTGTGTTTTTTTTTACGTTTTATTATAACGTGTGGATTAATTTTGAGATTATATGTGAGCCGGATGGATTATGTCCACAAAATTTTCTAAATCCGCCTTACAATTGTCGGGATTTGGAACAACTAGTATTATAGTCTTAAAGGGATAGTTCACCCAAAAATGAAATTCTGGCATCATTTACTCACCCTCATGCATAAATTTATTTTTTGAAAGCAAAAAAAAAAAATTATATATATATATATATATATATAAATGATCATTCTAGAAGAAAATTTCAGATGTCACTTAGAGGCTTTTGGATTTGAACTCTTCATATAAATAGGCTATTAGTCAGAATGTGAGGGTCTGACAGCCTCGGTCTCTATTCACTTTCACTGCATCTTTTTTTCCACCCATACTATGAAAGTGAATGTTGACTGTTGTCATCCTGCCTAATATTTCCTTTTGAAGAAATATCAAGGATTTTAGAAGAAAATAAGTAATGCATGTTTAGCATGAGGGTGAATAATTAATGACAGAATTTTCGTTTTTGCATGCACTGTCCCTTTAAGTTTGTGTTTCAAATTTCAAAGCCATCATGCAGTTCATATGCATGTACTTTTGCATTAGAGACATTTGAAAAGCTCAGACACAGGCATTTGATGTTGCTATGGTCATATAAACTACTTAAGACTCAGACTGATGTTTTTAAAAATTCCTTTGAATAAGGTTACAGCCACAGAGAGTCTATTTTGACAAATATTTAAACTCATATGTACAATTAGTCAACAACCGTCATTGCACACTAAGATAAAACCGTATCTATTTGACTATATTTTTTTTTTCAGTGAGCTAGCTGCGTTTTGAGTTTTGCATTTCCAGTTCCAAGTTTCCAAGTATTTGTAATCAAAGAAGTGAGCTATCATCTTCATCTTTTGCTTTAAGCACTGGCAGTAAGGATAAACGTGGGTTTAAAAGTACGTATACACATACACCTGTGGTACAAAGAGCAGGAGAACATTGTTCTCCACGTCTGCTTGTGCTCTATCGTGATTGGCCAAGAGCTGGCCAGGTGAGATGGTTTTGACAGTACCTGTGCAGGTCTGAACACGCTTCCATCATGAAACAGTGCCAGTCCACGCACACGCTCACTGTTTCTGTGGAAACCAAAAACATCAGAACAGGTTTCTCTGAGCATGTCCCCCCTGCACCCTAACCTGCCGGCTGTACTGGTTCATCCACTCTGGTTTTGTGTTGACTGTGTTATCGCTTAATTTTACTATAATGCGTGATGGACTTATGGGGGTGAAAGGGTGTTTTTTATGTATATCAACAACCACATCTAACATTTTCATGAGGATCTACTCGTTTTTCCTCATCCTTCATGTTTGCTCTTCTGCTGTTTCACTATTTAGTCCACCCCCCCCCCCCTCCTCCTACTCCTCTCTCTGGTTATTACCCTACTCTACTTATCTCACAATCTTTCATTTACCCTCCCCTCCAGTGTTTATAGTAGCGACGAAGATGATGATGATGTGGAGATTTATGATCATGACTACGATGGTCCTCATGCCAAGACAGGAAAACGCCACCTCGGCAAGACACGCTGGACCCGTGAGGAGGTATGCAAAACTCTTGTCTGGCTGGAGTGTTATTTTTTAGTATAACCCTTAAAGAAAACATGCTTAAAAATATTTACAGAAATATTATATTACAGAAATAAGCTTTAAAAATATTTCTTGTTTTGATTAATTAAGCATCTAATAATGCTTAATTAATGTTTAAAATATTTTATATATATATATATATATATATATATATATCACATGTATATATATATATATATATGTGTGTGTGTGTCACATGTACAAATGTGTGTCTATATATATATATATATATATATATATATATATTGTGTGTGTGTGTGTGTGTGTGTGTGTGTGTGTTTGTTAATGTATTTTTTTAATTATATAGTTTTAACACAGCTATTCTTCTGATATATAATTCAAAGCAAAAAAAGCTTTCATTGTTTTATGGTCTTGCACACACTAAGTTTTAGATTTTTGCACAATTTGACAATGTTTTAGAGTAATGTTTTTGGGTGCTTTGTTTTATATTGTATCCTATGTATTCGTTAAAACTTAGTTTAGTTTAACTGATAACTTTATTCTTCAAATAGCTTTTGTGAGGTGTCTATTTAATGGAATATAATGTATTTATTGTTTGTTTGACAATGCATTATTTGATTATGTATTTAATCCTATAATGTTGACTGTTTTTACAGGATGAGAAGTTGAAGAGGCTGGTAGAGCATCATGGTTCAGAAGACTGGAAAGTCATTGCCAGCTTTCTACCTGTGAGTCTGTGTGTTTGTGTCTATGATTGTTTAAACGTGTGTGTATATGTGGCTTGTGTATTTAAGCTTTAGGGGGTTAGGTTAGGTTATGTTAGGTGTGGTATTTTATATATGGGGATTTGCATGTGAATAGCCAAAGGATCAGGTACTGTAGAAGTGTGTGCACGTTTTGGAGGATTTTGCATAATTGGGTATTCCTCATTGGTTGGCCTAGTTTGGAACAGAGTCAAATGGGGGGGATATGGCAAGGTTTCAGAATCCACTGTGCACCTGCAAGCACACACGGATGTACAAACACACATACTCACACACACACACACACACACACACACACAAAATGTGCACTCAGGTAGAAGCATATGTTCACATACAAATGTATAAAACTTCTCAGGCACAAACACAAACAGATGCTAAGCTTAATGTAGTCAAAAATAGCATCTATATCTAGATAGAGATTGCCACAAGGCAATCTCAACACATGAACAAGAATTAGAAACTAAAGCTGTTTCATTTCTGATTCACTCTGTGGGGTTTCCGAAACACCTGGGATCTCATGCCCACTGAACTCGTATTAAACACAAGAATTACTTGAATTCAAGTTACACACCACATTGACAATACAAAATTAGTTTCCATTCTCACTGTACTTGTGTGTGTTTCACAGAATCGCACAGATGTTCAGTGTCAGCATCGCTGGCAGAAAGTTCTCAACCCTGAACTTATCAAAGGGCCATGGACGAAAGAAGAAGACCAACGGGTAAGACATCTACAACCTGACACAAAATAACCATACCACAACCAATATGTTACCTCAGATAGCCAAAATACAGCCACAGGATTGCAATTACACAACCAAATAATCCACATGCAGTTGAGGGGTGAAAGTAAAGATTCATTGAGCGGGTAATGTGTTGTAATGATTAACTGGCGAGACCAGGTGTTTCTCCATTTATCGTCATTTTTATGACCCAGCAGAAGTCATTAGCAGGTGTATTTCGCAGATATTCATCGTAATACCACTATCTGTATCTGTGTGCAATCTTAAAACACTTATGAAATGTTATTTCCCTTTCTCTCTGGGTTTGTGCTGGCCTCCAGTACACCCCCTCTTTCTGCATACACCTCCTTTTCCTCAATCACTTGCTCACCACAATTTTTCTTTTCTCTCTGTCTTAGGTGATTGAGTTGGTTCAGAAGTACGGCCCCAAACGTTGGTCTGTGATCGCAAAGCACTTAAAGGGGCGGATCGGTAAACAATGTAGAGAACGCTGGCACAACCACCTGAACCCTGAGGTGAAGAAGACTTCCTGGACTGAGGAAGAAGATCAGATCATCTATCAGGCACATGAGAAACTTGGAAACCGATGGGCTGAGATTGCCAAGCTACTCCCGGGCAGGTAAGGAAATGCTACTTAAACGCTTATATTCTACGTGTTTGTGTGATAAGGACAAACTTATGTTATTTTTTGTTATCAGAACCGATAATGCCATAAAGAACCACTGGAACTCCACGATGCGGCGGAAGGTCGAGCAAGAGGGCTACCTTCAGCACGCCGCTAAAGTCAGCCCGACTCCACTAAGCAATGGCTACGCTAAACCTCACCTCCTGAACTACAATCACACACCGACCAACACATCCATGCCTGCCTCTTCCATGAGCAATCAGTATCCGTACTACATGCCTGACTCACAACGGGTACGAGAAAACTTCTCTCTAATAAGTTTACCTGTTTAAATAATGGTATTGTTGGCCATTAGGATTTTGTATTCTTCAGTTGATTATTGATCTTTTATTCCCCTTGTGTTCAGGTGCCATTTCCACTTGCTCTTCAATTGAACATCTTGAACATTCCTCAACATGGCACTGCTCCTATCCAGGTAACCAATGAGTCAATTAAACTGTTCTATATATTAAGCAGGGATGCATTAAACTGATCAAGAGCGACAGTAATATAATGTAATATAATGTTTCAATTTGAAATAAATACTGTTCTTTGAGCTTTCTATTCATCAAAGAATTATGAAAAAGGTCACTGTTTCCAGAAATAAATTAAGCAGCACTACTGTTTTGTTACTTTTTGGAGTAAAAATTCAGCTTTACCATCACGTACCACCATGTTTTTTGTTGCCACCAATCTGACGTGTTTTCTCTCTATTTTCATATTATTTAAATGCTCCTAGTTTTTTTATATAATCACCTTCAGTTCAAACTCACAACTCGGACAAAATACAACACTGAGTTTTGTTCATTTTGCTCCATTTTGATTCCTGTGATATAGAGACACTACAGCGAAGAGGACCCTGAGAAAGAAAAGAGGGTGAAGGAGATTGAGATGCTCTTGATGTCAACAGAAAATGAGCTGAAGGGACAGCAGGCACTACCAGTAAGTGTGTGTGTCTGTGTTTTTGTGTAAGTTTCTATGTGTGTGTGAGATTAATTGGAGGAAGCATCTGGGGGTCTATTTCACATTCTAACTGCTTGGCTAAATTATGCAATTGTGCCTTATCACACCACAAGCTCTGTTTAACTCCTTGTGCAACTCCGAACCCCCTCCCAACACTTCACATCATTCAACTCAACAAGTTCCCTTTCTCTCTGACTGTTCTTCCTGCATGTATCCCTCTCTTTATTTTGCTTAATTTCTGCCACTCACTCCCATACACAACTTCTGTTTCCCTCCTCCCTCTCTCACAGATTTCCATGAACGGCTACAGTGGGTGGAACCGAGGCTCTTTGACGGACAGCTCGGTTGGCGTGTTTGTTTCAGTCCCGGCTCCATCTCTAGACCAGGGATGCCTTCCAGAAGAAAGCGCCCATGGCAACACAAACAGCCCAAACAATGAATCAAGCTCCAGTTTACCAGAGTTTATTGATGCTATTGATTCGGTAAGAGACCATAAAAGCATCCTATATTAGATCACCCTGTAAAGGCCAGCTGATAGCCACCGTTTAGTTACCTGTCAACCTCGGTGTCCTCACATGATCTCGTCTTCTCAGGCCCCATCTATCTGGGCCAACTTACACTCTGATAGGAGGTTGCCTAAAACTGAAGCTAAGTCCAGTCAGGGTTCGCCCACCCACAACGATGACAGCAGTGCCCTTAAATTTCTTTGCTCTACGCCCAAACATTCAGCCGTCAGACACCTGCCCTTTTCTCCCTCTCAGGTAGCTTGAAACTTCTCCGCATAAATCAATCAGTCACCCAATAACTCAATCATGAGTATCACTTATTATCTGAGCACCATGAATCAGTCTCTTCACACTAACACAAATCAGTACATGCGTAGGATTCATCTAAAGGTCATGTTACCATACATAACATACATTTATAACACCCATGAGTGTTTTTTTGGGTGTCATAATGTGTGTGCTGAGGAAAACATATTAGATTGTATTACATCAGCTCTTAGTGCTACACTTTTTACCCCTTCGGAATGACTGTGAAATCAGTGCTTGGCTGTTTTTAGGGAATTAGTTTCTTAGTGATGTCAACCACTACATAACCAAGACAGCATTTGACTTTAATATCAGAAATCGGTTACACTTTATTTTAATGTGTTCCTGTTACAGTGTAATTATACATTTAAGTACTGAGTTATATTAATTAACTACTAGGGTAGGATTAGGGTTTGGTTTGGGGTTAGTTGAATGTAATTCTGTCTAATGTGTAGATATTACTATAGTGAATAAATGTAACGTGTAACAGGGACACATTCAAATAAAGTGTTACCCAGAAATCATTTGAGTTCAACTTGAAACATTTGAATTTGTACGTGAAGGAATGCTGCATTGTTTTCTTGATTGCCAGGGGCAAATTGAAAGGAATGTCTTGTGAACACTCCATGCAATCACTTTTAATTTCCTCTGACAGATATTCATGTTGCACTTGACAATTTTATGCTTAGCAAATATTTGCATATTTGTTCTTCATTACAAATATTTGTTCTTCATTACATGCTAGTATTGCTGTTTCAGCCTAGTGAAAGTAGTTTATTGTGAAAGTAGGTTTATGCTGATTTTGACCCCTTTTTTTAGAGGTCCTCCTACACCTCTGAATGTTAAATATGTGGTTTTAAGTTTAGTATCTGATTGTTGTCTTCCTTTCTTCCTCTCTTTTGTAGTTCTTTAATGCATCAGTGAGCCCAGCCTCAGACAGTCAAAATGTACCGGTCACGCCCTCACCTGTCTGCTCCCAGAAAGCACTGCAGCAAGACCTTGCTCTTCGGCCTCAGAAGGAAAACGAGCTGTAAGGGCCCGTTTCAATACTTTTTGCATTTGTAATGGTTCTTTATGTGATTCTTCAAGAAGTTTCCCATGCAGATATAAAGCATAATCACAGGGTGAATGAAATGAATGAGACTAAATGAGATTTATGGGATTCTAATAAAGAATAAAGAACCCTGAATAATTCATAATGATGGGCATTCTGTTTCAGGTTCCGGACCCCCAACCTGAGGCGTTCTATCATGGAGTGCTCTCCTCGCACACCCACTCCATTCAAATCCACACTGACAATGCAGGACACCAAATACGGACCTTTGAAAAGGGTGAGACTATAAACAATTTTTCAATAAAAAAAAAATATATATATATATATATTTTATATACTGTGTGTGTGTGTGTGTACTTGTACAACTATCTTTGTGAGGACCGTTTTGAGTTTTAGACTATCAGAGTGAGGATAAAGAGAGTAAAGGGACATTTTGGCTGGTCCTCACTTTCTGAGAGTCCTTTAAAGGCCTGTTTGAGTGTCAAGGCTTGGTTTTAGGGATAAGGTTGTAATTAGGTTTAGGGTAAGGGTTCGGCACTTAGTTGAGATGGGTAGGGTTAGGGTAAGGAGCTAGAGATTGCATTGTGTCAATGAATATCCTCACAAAGATAGATGTAAAATTGTGTGTGTGTGTATGGATTTCATGCTCTCTGATATTCAAATTGTATGCTGTTTTGTGTATAATTGAATATAAAACTAAAAACGTAAAAAAAATATATGAAATATTACATTTTTAATGCACATTTTAAGATTTGCTAAAGAATTAATAGTATTGCATAATATATATATACATATTATATACATATATATATATATATATATATATACATTACTTTAAGTGAGAGTTAGAAGATGCCAAAGGTCATCTGAATGTACAAAAGGGGAAATGAACATGCATAATTAAATATTTAAAATTATCCAATTAATTTGAAAGCATTTAATATCGGCCAACAACCAATTTGGAACCGAATACATCATGCATCACTACTTTATACTATAGCACCACTATATTTTACTCAAGACTCTATTCTGGTTTTAGGCCCACAGCCCTTCATTGGACTCTGGAGTAGTTGGTACAATTAAGCAGGAGCCTCAGGAGTGTGAGATCAGCGTCGGGGGGGTGGATCTAGACCAGCCCCCCCTGAAGAAGATCAAACAGGAGGTCAGTTTGGGCTAATGTGCGCCCCTTCATTTGAATTCATCTCAGTGTGATATTCAAATAGCAGACATGTAAAAACGTCTTGTCTGTAGGTTGCTATTTGAATTTGTTAGTTATATCAGTTTGCAGTTAAACTTGTCTGAAACATCTGTGTAAGAGTGGGGTTGTGAATTGGATATTTGATATTGGACGTAGGATTATGAAAGCAATACACTATACAAATCCGCCAGGCATAAATTACATAGTCAATAACTGATTGGGATCTATAGGTGGAGTCGCCTTGTCTGCAGTGGGAGGAGCAAGATCTCCACACCCAGCTGTTCCCTTCCAGTGGCTCCGCCCATGACATGCCTGTGAGTATCTTGATTTTGTTCGTATATGGATGTTGATCTCCGCCTCTGTAAATAATTTTCATTTATCAGTATCATTTCGATATTTGACGACTCCGTTCTCTTTGGGACTTATAGGATCTGTTGACTAGCTCTGTGCTGATGCTTCCTAACGCAGAGAAAACGGAGGACGGACACAAAGCCGCCCAGCTGCCCCGCAGAGCCATGGGAAGTCCTCTGCAGGTACAAAATCTACCATGATGCCCTTATACACACCCATTTAAAATGTTTGACCATCAGAAAGTGTCCAGATACAGTTTTGAAATGAAACATTTGGCTTAAATATGTACATATATTATGTACGTGTAAAAAACTTTATAGCTCATTTTGTAGTAGCACATATTGACTTTATGACTGCAGGTGCTGAATTGTGCCATAAACTTGAAAATGTGTGATTTATTAGACACTGAAGCGTATGCTATGCAAAACCAGAGCAATCACCTTCATCTTTGACTTTTTCTACTTCTCTCCATCTTTACTTCCTCTCTCTGTATCCTTTTCTCTCTCGCAGCAGTTGAGCACATGGGAACAGGTGCTTTGTGGGAAGACGGAAGAGCAGTCGATGCCCTCTGAGGCCACGCACAAATACCTCAGCAATTATTCTTCACGAGCACTGGTCATGTAAAGAGACAGATAGAATGAGACAGAGACAAATATAGAAAGGGAAGAAGAAGGAGGGAGAGTGAAAGAAGACAATCGTTCTGAAAAGAAGTAAAAGAGGAACACTTCAACACTTCTGGTACATTATTTGGGAGAGGCTTCAAGCCATTTTGTAGACTGCACAGTTGATGTTAGTCGCCAATGTTTAAGCTGTGCCGTCGCTTATTTGATTTGAGCAACCAAAGACATTATTCATGTTGTGTTTTTCTACCTTTTTTGATTTAAATTTAATAATATTGTATTATATATTTTGTATTATATATGGGAAATGAATTCTCTATGTGGGTTCTAATTTTATGGATTTTAATATAAGGAACAATTTGCAGTAATTTATTATTATTTTATATTAAGAATAATAATTAACTACGATGGCCGCCTTTGCCAGTGTTTGACCCCAGTATTGCTCACTTCTTAATCGTTAAATGTGTATTAATTGTAAGGAGCTTGTGTAGTCCTAGCATTATCAGAATCATACACCTAAAACTACACAAGATTTGTACTCCATATCGGTGGGTGAACAACAGAACTGCCCTTGCAGAGATCGTATGTATTTCAGCCAAATGCCTGAAAGCACTGCTATGTATTCCTGGCCCAAAAAACCATGTCCAATGCCTAAAAATGACTTTGCCAAGTTTGAAAGTTCAAGTTTGCCTAATGTAGATCTTTGGTGATTATATCTAGCGTAAAAAGGTACTCTGTCAGTTTAGTAGTGTTGCATTTCAAAAGCAAAACCACAATGTTGAGCTTTCATTGTATTAGCACTATTTCAGGTTTTAGATCAACTATGCAAAGATTTCAACAGAACAAAAAGTGTTTTTTTTTTGTTTTGTTTTTTTGTTTTTACAGCTTTTGTATTTGCTCAAAAGGAAAAACAAGGTTTACCAAGCATTTTCAAGTCAAGGGTTTAAAATGGCAACAAATTTGCCTTTGCGATGATATACCATTTCTTGATTATTTTTTTTTATGTCAATTTGTAATCAGATTTACATTTGGTATTTTTTTACGTTTTGAAACACTGAAATGATTGTTGCTTTTATACCTAGTCAGCTTGTTTTTGATATTTCAATCAGCATTTGATACTAAGATTGCAGTGCCCAATCAAAAGCATTTAGCAATAACGTTTTTGTTATTCGCTGCCTTTTCGTATTAGCTTCAAGTACAAACACTTTTTTTACACTGATTATGAACTTTTCATACATTTTTTTTATACAAACTTTTATAACTGCCTTGTAAATAAAGTGTGTTTTTGAAAAAAATATCTCTGGTTTAATAGTTTATTTTCCACTTAATTGCTAAAGCCATTGGGTTTGAATAGTGTATTCCTCGATGTTTAATAAAATCTATTCACTTGCACAGATGTCCATAACACTTAAATGAAACTACTTTCTGTATTTTATGCCAAGTTACATAAAAAACTAATAGAGTAATTGATTTTAATTATTTCATAATTTTAAGTTAATGAAATACTATACAGTTTAGTTACTCTTAAATAAGTAATAAGTCATATCTGCAATGAACGAGTGATTTTTAGTAAGTGAAGTCAGTATACAAATATAATTTGTTTTAATTATGAACAATGACGTTTGTTTTATAACAAAAAATAAAAGTATAGAAATATTTAATATTACCAAAATGGTTTGCTTAAAAAGTTTGTTTTTCTTTATAATAAAATCCAAAGACATGAGGCTTAAAATACTTGTCCAAAGAGCGACCGAATACTTTTGCAGACATATAGGCCTATGATGGATAGTTGTAACCTTAATCCAGTTATGAAAAAAAAAACATCACACACCCACATAAATGAAGGCAGCCATTTTCCATAGACCACTGAGCCATCTCAACTAGTGCAGTACTCAGTATTCACTCAAATGATTGTGGACAGTGAGATAACTACAATAGTATTTAAATGGTTCTTTATAGCTCATAAAGAAATGATAAAGGCTCAATATGAATGGAGAGAATCTAGAATGACCTATTAACTCTTTATCAGGGTTTGTAGTAAGGGATATGCAAATGCCACCAACTGTATTCTCTCAGGCTATCTTAAGAATGCTTTCCCTGAATGCCGATACACACCATCACACGCACAAGTAGCCAAATTAGACACAACATCTATTTGTTCATACGGGTGTGTTGACTGTTTTTGAGGGTGAATTTGAGATCTTTAAGCGAGGTGTTTTGTAGAGAGCTGTCAGTCCCCTAGGGCTTCACACTGATGGAAAAACTTTCCAACTCTAGCCCTAACAGATGCTCCCCCTGTCTGTGTCTGTGTGGGTGAGAAAATGAAGTTTTAAAAAAAGAACATTATGGGTTTATTCTAGCATTTGAACATCTATATGTGTATGTTTGAGGTGCAGAAACTCTGCTTGAGTCTCTTGAGAGTATAGCTTTTCCTGTGTGGCTGTTTAAGGCGGAGGCCCGGCTCAGACCAGGGCCTAAATTTACAGCTACCCAGCTCTCACATCCCCCATCCTGACCACCTGCTCACTGGCCTCCCCACATCCACATTCAGCCCCAAAAACACACCATAGGTGCCAAATATACACGGACACAGCGCTAGTGACGAGCTGGAAGGCTATTCTTGGTTCAGTACACTAGAATAATATCACAACCCTCAACCACACATAACGTTGATTTACTGTAAGAGAGATCTAGATATGTGTTCAAAATAGGGTGGTTTTCAGATAAAAATAGATGATGATGATGATGACCAAATCTAAGTTATTCCGTCATTATTATTTTTTATAAGGCTAAAAGTACTTTAGATAAAACTATACACAGTTAAAGAGGACGCCTGAAAGGAGAAAGGGAGGTAGAAAAAGGGAGAGATGAGAAACAGAGAATTATTGTCTAAAAAGAGTTTTGCTACTGTGTCAGCTGATGTTCTTTTGTGCAAGCATCTGTTCACTAAATGTGTGTGTTTGTGTGTGTGCGAACGCTGTGGGTTACAGGAACGGAAAGGCCTGTCAATGAAGAGACACGAGCAGACTTTCAGAACAGGAGCACAGCCCCCCAAAACCCCACACACCTGCTCACTGTCTGAGAGAGAGAGAGAGAGAGAGAGAGAGAGAGAGAGAGAGAGAGAGTAGGAGAGAAAAAAGAAAGAAAGAAAGAAAGATGGTGGCAGTGGTGGTGGTGGTGGGGGGTTGATTGAATCACCACCCAAAAGTGACACCAAAAAACAAAAACACAGGTGCAAAGAGTTCCTTCCACTCATACACACACCCTCCGAACGTGACCTTTGTATTGGAAACATGGTGTGTGGAACGTTTCCGAGCTCAATAATGACATCACATATGTCTCTAATCGACCTCCAATCAGAACTCAGTGTTTAATTTACAGGGTGGGTTGGAAGGGAGGATCTGACCCCCATAATTAACATTTGAAGAAAATGCTTGGGGGTGGGGGGTTGGGGTTAAAGTTAAAAGTATATTAGGGTATAGTTTTGTCATGTAATGTTTCAACTCCCTTTTTATTAACTTTACTAAACACAAACGTTAGTAAGCATTACATTATATTATATATTATTATATTGAAGTATTTAATATACCATTCAAAAGATTATTTTGAAAGAAATTAAAACTTATTTTTCAACAAGGATGCATTAAATTGATCAGAAGTGAGAGTGAAAACAAAAAAATCTACAAATCCTGAAAAAAAAAATGTTTTCCACAAAAATATTAAGCCGCACAACTGTTTTCAACAAATTATAATTATAAGAAATGTTTCTTGAGCATATTAGACAAAATCAGCATATTAGAATGATTTCGGAAGGACCATGTGTCACTGGAAATGTTGCCATTTTTTTTTCAAAAATATTAGAGAAAAAAATATTACCAACCCATTCTGAAATATAAGATTTATTTCAAATTATAAATAGATACATATATCATATATCAATGCATTGACATTAACTGTACATAAACAATTATTTATTTACTTCAATATATATTTACAAAGTATATGACAAAAATGTAGTTTATAATTTGGTAACACTTTATTTCAAGGTGACATAGTTACACGTTACTACATGTCTACTTAATAGTAATAATAGTAAGTGATAATATATAGTAAATCATGCATAATTACTTAAGTAACTTACCCTAAACAAAAACCATAACTGTAACTATATAGTAAGTAGTTAAGTAGATGTAGTTAATTAATATTACTCAACAATGTAACTACGTCACCTTAAAATAAAGTGTAACCAAAAATGTTTGTTTGACTTCTAGCTAATTGTGCAAAGGGCCTAAAAAGGTTGTGTGAGATTAACCTCAACATAATGTGTGCTGCAAAATGCCTATTTATAAAGTGCTTTAAACAGGTCGACCACTCTGAATGTCGTGGAATAATTTGATTACAGTCAGAACTGATATTCTACAACAACGATATCTTTAGGAAAATCCATCACAAATCTAACTAAATGACCCGAGGTTGTCTAATGCCCCCAGTGTTCTTTCTAACCAGGGGTAAGAGCTCGGTATCACCTGCAAGATTATGTTGCAGGATGGTCAATGCGGTTAAAGTCAGCTCTGACAAGATTTACCTGTCAATGGTTAGTTTACATGATGATACAATCAAACATAAACATGCGCAGCCTTGATGCAAACTCCACTTTACAACGCCACAGACCTTGCGCACAGCGATCAGAAATTTTGTAATTGAATTTGAATTGATTTTCATAGGAGTCCATAGGATATCCTATATGAATGAAAACAAGTTGACATGAAGTGGCAAGAATAACTTCTTTCATATCTCTTGGTTGAGTCACAGCTCTTTTTCCTTTCTGTGTTCAACAGGGGATCTCTGTGTCGCAAGTAGATTGGCACATAAATTCAGTTCGTTCGACCTGTCACAATAAATTATATTAGCCGGATGTTGCAGTAGAACCATTTTTCCTTATTTTTTCACGCACACTCTCTCTCTCTCTCGTTCTCTGGCTCACTCTTCTCTGACTTACCCACCCACCCACCCACCCACACACACACACACACACACACACACACACACACACACACACACACACACACATACTGGGAAGATTACAATAGGCTGATTTCCTCTGTGGTCAGGCCTAGTAGCCACTCCCCGTTCCACTGGCAGGTACAATGCCTCTGAGCTGCCATGATAAGTCTATGTGTGTGTGTGTGTGTGTGTGTGTGTGTGTGTGTGTGTGTGTGTGTGTGTGTGTGTGTGTGTGTGTGTGTGTGTGTGTGAAAGATCTAGAAGACTGTCTCAAAGTTTGTAACCCAAACATTAATTAAAAACATGACGAAAAAAAACATTATTGTGTAATGATTCTTCTGTTTATGATGCTACTGTAATGACAAATAATTATTAATTATCAAACACAAATAAATTTAAAAAAGAGGGGAGGAGGTGGTTAGATAAAACATGTTTGTCTGTTTTTTAAACTTTCCAATAACATCATCCAAACCACAATATGTACAAACGACATTTGACGCACACACAGCTGTTAAATGTGGGGGGAAAATCTTATGATAGGTCATGGAGATATTCTCAACATTTACTGACTGTTAAATATAATAAGTACATCTGAATATACTGTATGCATATTTTAGAAGTATTACTGTGGTGCCAGATGGATTTAACTAATTTCACTACCATAACTTAATCTGAATGTATCCAAACATACCATCAGGACTGTTCAGAGCTTTAAATAGTGTTAATAAGCAACACATTTGTTTACATTCATAAACATAAGTCAAGCTAATGTTCCATGAAACTTTAAAAAGCATTATTAGAGGTATCATTAAAGCAGCATTAAATTAAAAACATCATCCAAACCACAATGCATCAATTGGGGTTAGAAGAACGGTTGCCAAACATATAAAATGTTAGAAACATAATAATCATTGCAATAATGATCCAGTCATAGACTTATTTGCCTATTTAAATCCATACAGTGACTTTTTTGAGGGGCCAGGCAGTGTATACAGTGAGTACACACACACACACACACACACACAAACACACACACACACACACACACACACACACACACACACACACACACACACACACACACACACACACACACACACACACACACACACACAATAACTTAATCTATATCGAAACATACCATTATTGTTCCAAAACTTTTTAAAGCACCAGTTCACATTATGTTACTTACTGGAATCTTGACATTTAGCCCAGCTTACACTTTTAAAAATACTGGGTCGTTTCAACCCATGTTTGGGCCAAATAAGGACAAACCCAACCGTTGGGTTTCAAATTTTAATTAAAAAATTTAAACCAATGGTTGGGTTTGTCTATTTGACCCAAACATGGGTTGAAACAACCCAGCATTTTTTAGAGTGTGAGTTCATAGAATCACAAACAAATCATTCTTTTGATCAATCTGGTTTGCAATTTTGCACCATTACTCAAATCAAAGGTTTGACTTTCCAAATTTCAAATAAGACTCCAAGACTTTGGTCTGTTTCTCACACAAATCTATCATATGTGAACCTGGACCACAAAACCAGTCATATAGGTCCATTTTTTAAAATTGAGATTATTACACTCTAAAAAATGCTGGGTTGTTTTAACCCAAATTTGGGTCAAATGTGGACAAACCCAGCCATTGGGTTAAATTGTTTTATTACATTTTTAACCCAATGTTTGAGTTTGTCCATATTTTACCCAAAATTGGGTTAAAACAACCCAGCATTTTTTAGAGTGTATACACCATCTGAAAGCTGAATAAATAAGCTTTCCATTGATGTATGGTTTGTTATGATAGGCCAATATTTGGCCGAGATTCAACTATTAGAAAATCTGGAATCTGAGGGTGCAAAAATATCGAAACATTGAGAAAATCGCCTTTACAGTTGTCCATTTATGTTCGCGATTGTGCTGCATTCACTCACAAAAATAAATGTTTTATATATTTACGGTAGGAAATTTACAAAATATCTTCATGGAACATGATCTTTACTTAATGTCCTAATGATTTTTGGCATAAAAGAAAAATCGATCATTTTGACCCATACAATGTATTGTTGGCTATTGCCACAAATATACCCGTGCTACTTGTGACTGGTTTTGTGATCCAGGGTCACAAATGGCTTCAGAAGACATGGAATATAGTGCACGAGTCGTATGGACAGCTTTTATGATACTTCTGAAGCTTGAATGCTCTGGTTCTCATTCATTTCTTTGGAAAAGAGGGACCTACACATGCAAAATGTTCTTTTTTTGTGGCAAAGTAGACAGAATGTATTACAGATTTGGAACAATATGAGAATGAGTAAATAATGACAGAATCTTCAAGTAATAATAATAGCTTATCTTTTTTAACATTAATTTGACTGACTTATATGATACAATTTATTATCCAAAGTATGCTTAGTATGGAAACCAGCTTTAAAGATTGAAATGATTTAAACAAGGCAGAACATCACATTCTCACACTCACCAACACACAGAACTTGTGCTCATTATAATCCATTGAAATAACAGCAATATTGTGAAATATTATTACAATTCAAAATGACTGTTTTCTATTTAAATATATTTTAAAATTACATTTATTCCCATTTATATCATTCTAATATACTGATTTGTCTGAAACATTTCTTCTAATTATTAATGTTGAAAATGCTTGTGCTGCTTAATATTTTGGTGGAAACTGTGATAATATTTTTTTTTCCAGGATTCTTTGAGAAAGATCAAAATAACCGATTTATTTGACATATTAGAACATAGAAATATTTTATTACATATGTCTTTAATGACACTTTTGATTAATTTAATACATTTTTGCTCAATAAATCATTTTTCAATAATAAAAATAAAAATAAAATCGTACTGACCCCACACTTTGGAAAGGTTCTACAAGTGCACATCAGGCAGCTCAAAACATAAGTAGACAGACTCAAACTCTTAACACATTTTAATGAAATTATAAAGATCTCTTTGATCATCATCTCTTTGACAGAATTACGAGAACAGCGGAAACATGAGGAAGATGAAGAAGGTGCTGTGAATATCTGTCTGTTAAGGTAAAGGTTGAAATGATGAGGCAACACCGTGCGATAAAGACATAAGTATGTGCTGATGAGTGTAAACAAAAGCAAACCAAAACCAAGCCACAAACACACACACACACACACACACACACACACACGCAGCGAGAGATTGAGGTGACAGATGGTTTATTAGTGATAGAGGAGAGAACGCAGGACCAGACCCCTGCCCAAAACGATCCGCTGTCAACACTCTCACACTGAGAGAAGCTTACACAGATTGATCAGATAAAGAGAAAGCAAGAGAGAAAAGGCAAAAGAAAGAGGAGAAAGGGAGGAGGGCCGAGCGAGGGAGTGCTGCACTGAGGGTGATTAGCCCAAGAAACTGTCTCTGTCCCCAGATTTGGCCCAGTGTTGGCATCCGTACGTTTGACGGTTTGTTTGTGAGAAAGCAGAAACATATATAGAGCGGAGTGCCAGTGGCTGATAATCACAGAAAAACAATATTAACTGTAAACACACAGACAAAACAACAGTAGGACAGTTCATAGATGAGAAGTAGGTCAAAGAGAAAAGGTATACAAGTGATGCAAGAACAACAAGGAAACAAAGATAATAAAAGAAAAGAAAAACAAAATCACTGGAATCAATTCAGATTCTTAGACAGTGAACTCGTCATAGTATTTCAATGTTCACGTTTAGCAAATCAGTGATAGAATTAAAAATTCTAGGCCTAAAACTTCAAATTCAAATACGAATACGTTTATGTCAGAAGTTCTGAAATTTGAGACAGCAACACTTTAAATTCATGAACTCATAAATTATTCAGGTCGTTCTACAAAATGGGTGCTATTGTGTCCCTCAAAAATAACGTATAAAAATGAATGAATTAATAAAGAGCTGATTTCAGATTTTATTGTTCTAAATAAACAAAATCCTCTAACTTTCCTCATGAGGATATACTCATGAAGAAAGTTAGAGGATATAATAATAAAATAATTATAATAATAAAATAAAATAACCAGCAGCTTTTCAACAATGACAAGTTAAAATCTTTTTTTTTTTTTTTTTGCTGTTGTTTGTCAGAAGTGAAGAATCTTAAAAGGCATCTAATCTGCAAATAAAAGATAAAACTGTCAATCCTATTACCTTTCTGAAGGCATAATTAAATCTCAACATATATAAAAGTATAAGAAGACACAGTGTAGTTCATTAAAACTTTAAGTGCTTTTTAAGACAGCAGATGAAAATTAGCCATTGGACAAATCTAGTACATTTCATCATATAGTAACATTTATGTTTATATTGCATGGTCTCTTACAAATAAAAATAAAATAAATAAACGATTAATTGATAGAATGTTTAAAAATACCAACAGCAAATTACTACATTTCCACATTAATTCTCTTCAAAATTCTTTAAAAAAAAAAGCACCAACATATAATGGAATATCAAACATATCAAGCATCTGATCTAAAACACTCAAGTGTTTAGTTTGATTCCATTTAGGTTGTTTTCACTATGCTTTTGTAAAACCCAGTTTCCAAATGATCAAATTATGAATTCAAACAACACATAAATAATTTAACTACTTGGAAATGCATAATTGCAGTGCTAAGGTTGATGAATTTCTTTTTAAAGAGAAGTTTAAGTCAAGTCAAGTCACTTTAATCTATATAGTGATTTACACAATGCAGTCTTTTTCAAAGCTTTACATTTTGAGGAAATGGGTTTTCTTTTCATACAATGAAAGTCAATGGGGTCCAGTGTTGTTTCTTTTGTGTTTCGCAGAAAAAATGTCTTTCATCAAAAACGTTTCATTTTTGGCTGGACCATCCTTTTACCAAATGTTTAAAAAAAAAAATGCATAGAAAATTTGTCAATTACTTACATTTATAATACATACAACATGCACATACAAACTGAAACTCTGACGAACAGATCACCCACACATGCACACACACTTTTACACAGGGGGCAAAACAAGAACTACCACTCTTGTGGTAAAAGCTGAAAGCCCAGAGGGGCCTGTTCTGTGACTGCTGGTCCTGCTGAGAATGAAGACATATCCTTGTTGAGTACATTTCCTTATGGGAAATTTTTCAACACATTCAAACACAAAATAAGGAATAAACAAAACAGTACAGTAAACATGAACATGAACACAGACACATGTGCGCACGCGTATGCATGGGGGTCGGGTAGTTTTGTTGCTAAAAAGTAGCAAAAAGCCTCCTGCTTCCCGCGCTAAGTCAGTTTTTGTATGTGTGTGTTGTGCTCCATTCACCTGGTGAAATAGAGCAGAATGAAAAGACTAAATGGAGCTCATTATTCATCCCGATACACACTCCCGCCACACACACGCATGCAAACCCCCTGCCCTGAACCCCCAACACCAGGCTGCTGTCCGCTCTTTTGTTACTCTCTAAATTATCCTGACAGCAAATGAAGCAGCACACACACACACACACACACACACACACAATTAGGGCCACTCGTCATTGATCACCAGACATCGCCAGCTCGAAAATCTCTAAACATGTCACTCAGTTACACTATATTAGTTTATTCAGTCTCTTCATCTTTACAGTGATGCAACAGAATTCTGTGAAATGAAAGCGAAAGTTGGTCTGTAAATGACGGGTTGGTCACAAGTTTTTCCGGTTTCTCCTCTTCACTGGTGTTTACTTCATGAACATTGAATTTTCCACAGAAATGTCCTTTTGTAGTACGAATCATTTCAAACACAGTCACTCTAATATTTTAATATAGGAACATTTTAACATGCAATTTGACTCCGGCTCCCACGAATGTGACGTAAACATGATGGCAGTCATTCATGAAAGCAGAATGAATTTCTGTGAATCATTCCTAAAAACACTCTCTCATAAACGTCATATGAATATTTGTCAATTTTAGAACTGTAAAAACTATGTAACAATAATTGACAATTTACATCAGAAGTAAAGCTTTTTACATACACAAATATTTGGGGTCTTTAAACTTTTATTCACTTTAAACATTAAAGTGGTTAAAAAAAGTTACAGTAAAATTTATATTTCAAATAAATACTTTTCTTTTGAACGTACGATTCATTAAAGAGTCTTGATCAAAGAAATGTATTACAATTTCTACAAAAAGTATTAGGCAGTAACTGTTTTCAATATTGATAAGAAATTTAATTTGAGCATCAAATGAGCATAGAAAGATTTCTTAAGGATCATGTGACACTTTTTACGGCAGAAAGTTTTTCATTATTTCCCAAAAAAAATAAATAATAATAATCTGTCTGTGTTGCATGAATGGGGGGGGGGATGGGGGTCCTAGTAACCCCTCATTATGGAGACACTAAGTCACTACACGTTTTTTGGTCCCCAAGAGGAAACCAGCTTATAAATCATACTAAATTATGTTTAAATGTAATAATGAATATGGGTATGTAAAGAGGCAAAACGTTTTCTGTGGTTAGGTTTAGGGTAGAATATACAGTTCCGTACAGTATAAAAGTCATTATGTCTATGGAATGTCACCTTAAAACTGTCATGCAACAGAAGGATTCACACAGGTAAAGTGATAAACAGGTTTATTTGCAGAAGTATGTGATGGCAATGATGGACGAGACCCTGGAGCTGGCCTGTGGGCTGAAGCGGGCTCAGGAACGGCTGACATGGCGTGAACAGTCTCTGGCTCGGCAGGTATGACGTGAAGACATTCAGGCGGTGTGGCGAGGAAGATGGCTGGTGATGGTGGTTGAGTGGCGATGTAATCATCAGCCTCACCCACGGTGAAGGCTGAACCACTCAACCACAGCACATGACCCAGGTATTGTGCGAATGAACCTGGTTTTGCGGCTGAAGCTGGCTGGCGCAGAGGATCGTCCCGTCCAAGCCCGAACGCGTACTTTAGGACATCATCTGTCCAGTTGACCTGGTGTGAAATTTTTAGGAAATCTTTCACATATACTTCGATCGGGCGGCCATCCTGGAAACAGTGTATTTGACGATCGGTTGGGTTTAGATGGATGCGGAAAACACCCATACTTTATGTTTTGAGGTCTGGTCTTCTGTCATGCAACTGAAGGATTCACACAGGTGAAGTAATCAACAGGTGTATTTGCTGAAGTATGTGATCGCAATGATGGAAGCAGGTGAGTAACTGAAGACTATAGTGTTCAGGATGGATATCTGGATGAGTAATGGTCTTATCAGTTGCAGGTTCTGAAATGGAGATCAAGGCATGACTGAAGACAGATGAAGGAAGCAGATGACTGAAGACGAATCGTACTGATAGGTATCGTGCAGGTATGGAATCAGGTAAGTGTTCTTTGAGGGAATGACGAGACCAAACAATGGTGAACTACAGTGGGAAGAGTTTTATAGTGATGGATGATGATCAGTGAAGATTGGTGACAGGTGAAAGGGATCTCTGTGATTGGGAAGTGTATGCAGGTGAGGGCCAGGGAGGATGATGGGAAATGTAGTGAGGAGGTGGTGACTAGCTGGTGACCGTGACAAAAACATGAAAACCCAGTGTGTGTGTGTGTGTGTGTGTGTGTGTGTGTGTGTGTGTGTGTGTGTGTGTGTGTGTGTGTGTGTGTGTACGTACATGTTTTTCTATCCTGGTGGGGTCTTCAACCTGAATGCTCACTGACTCATGGGGACTCGTGTCCCCATGAGGAAACAAGCTTATAAATCATACAGAATGAGTTTTTTGAAAATGTAAAAATGCAGAAAGTTTTTTGTGATGGGAAGGTTTGGCGGTAGGGTTAGAGTAAGGGTATAGAATGTACAGTTTGTACAGTATAAAAATCATTATGTCTATGGAGAGTCCCCACAAAGATAGCGAACCAGACGTGTGTGTGTGTGTGTGTGTGTGTGTGTGTGTGTAGGGCAATGCAGTCGGGGATTCCACAACACCTGTTCAAGTGTTATCACTTATTTTATAGTGGTATTAAAAGACAGCACTGCTTCTATAAATATACACACATACAAAAGCTAACAGTCAACTCACACTCATTCATATGCATGCTATCAGGGAATCTTCATGATATTAGACAGACATAGATAGACAGAATGGTTTATACAACTTTTATGTTATTTTTAAGTTATCTGAAGTCATGTTTCTCTTACGAGAGGTTCTCTCGTATTGCGTAAGTTAGCTTACTCTACGGGAAAGATTCATCTTCTCGAGATAAATAGCCCTTCGTGAGGGGGTTACCAGGTTATGTGAGTGAGTGTAGTTATAAGTATATACTTTGAACTCACTATCCTTATAACTAAGCTCTGCAAAGTATATATTTGAAATATTAGTGTATTTTCATTACATTTTGTACTGTGAATGTGTTAAATACACTTAAATAAGGAATAGCTAAATGTTGCATGCACATACACAAACACGAGTACATCATAAAAGAAAAGAAAAAAAAGAAGAAGTAGTGTATGTGTGCGATTTGTTAGTGGTTAGCTTAAGAGAGCTGGAGTACGAAATGAAAACAACTCGACAAGTCACTTCCCTATAGCTACACACTCACACACCTTCCACAATACCTCATTAATGTCATAGAAATATCCTCTTAGGACAGTTAGGGGAGGAATTTGGAAGTTTTTTCGTTTGGTGTTTTTGTGATTGGGTCAATACTGTGAAGGAGAGGCAGTCAGTGATGGACAGTGCATGAAGATGCGTGGAGGTGTGAAAAAGAGCGACAGAAGATGATACAAGGCAAAGTGTTAAAAGATAATGCTGATGATGTTTAAAAGAAATGGAAAAGAGAAGCATGAGAGAGAGAAAAAGAGAGAGAGAGAGAGAGAGAGAGAGAGAGGGAGGGAGAAATTATGCTAACTGTAAAAATTAGAGGTTACTTCTTAAGATATTTGCTCTGTGGCAAAATACGATAAATATGTGATGGATGTGAAAAAAACAAGCAGACAGTTTAAATAAGTTTCTTTTTAAGACATTTTTACCATATCAATTCAAGAGTTGTTATCTTGTAAAGGTTATTACATTATATCTATTAATACTATCAGAATATGAAATATGTAGTCAGAAATTAAATGTTTGTTATAATATACATATAAAATGATATTTAACTGATTATAAATATAAATATATGTATTATATATATATATTCTCAGAAATTAGATGCATGTATATGCAGAAGTAAAATGATATTCAACACATATTATATATATATATATATATATATATACATACAGTATATATAGCCAATATCATATATAGACTGTATATATACAAATTTATAAACAGCCAATATCATAGTTATATGCATGCTAAGCAACTAGTTAAAAGTGAGAATTGCATACACATATATTTGATCAGTTGTTCTAAATTACAGCAAATAAACTTTAGTGCATGAAACAGAACAGCTGAACTCAGCACACTATCACATAACACATTTATGCAAATACACGCAACTCTGCAAGACAAAAGGTGGAAAATACGTTCCGAGTTCTTTCATATCCACCCTAAACCACATCGCTATTAAACTGGGAAGCCACCACTTTGTGTTCCCCTTCACACACAAATGTATGCACATGCAAACACACTCACACACACACACATACACACACACACACGCAAAGAAAGAAAGAGAGAGAGAGAGAGAGAGAGCGCTATAGGCATTATCAGAGCACAGCACTTGGGTAATGTGTCATCAGAAGCACTTGGGTTTCAGACAGACCTAAGCAAAGATAACAGTGACAGAAACCACAGACACACACAGAGAGAAAGAGAGAGAAAGTGGATAGGATTGAAAAAAGTAGAAGCACAGAAGGTCAGAAAGATAAGAAATGTTTTTGTTTGTTGTTTGATGAATAGAAAGTGCAACACATTGAAGACTTCTCAAACTTGATGACATACTATCCTTGTATCATTAATAAGACTTTAATAACTTTAATATCTTTGAGGAATACTTAACCCAACATATATAAACCCAAAATATCATATGGGTAATTAAAAATGATAACCCATTCTCCTGCAGAACAATAAATAAGTTTGTTTAACTTAAAGTAAGTTACCTGGTTGCCTTAACCTTACCTATGTGAGGTAATACAATGGAGATTGGTTTAATAAATAGAAACTCAAAAAATGATGTTATCTGAAACACATTAATAATCTAAATTGATTTAACAAAAGATAAAAAGTTGTGATAACAAAATTGAGTATGAATACAGATACAAAGAATTTTCAAGCTTCAATAAGGTATAAAAATGTGGCCCATGTGTCTTTTGCTATATTCCAAATAATAAGCCTCAATGTTTGACAAAATGTTATTTTACTGTAAATCCCCTGCTGTGAACTATTAACTGTTGTGACCGATCATTGAGTCATTGAGCTAAACTTCAGAAATCAACCTTTTCAATCTTTTCATTGAAAAGATCCAATTTAACAGTTCTCTCACAAATTAGACATTGTTTTTTCTTTCATGAATTTGCAAAGAAGAGCTGTCATATGGAACACTTTTATGCTACTTTTGTTTGTTTGTTTTTGTGTCCTATTTGATGCTTAAAGGCTTCAGTCTCCATGCAACTAGATTTACCAGAAGATTCTTCCAAAATTTTCCCTTTTGTGATCCACAGAAGATAGAAAGTCATACGATTTTTGAAATAAATAAATGGGAATAGATCATTTTTGGGTGAACGAATCGATCTAAAATGAAGACCAAAGTAAGTGTGTGATTCTTTCAACAGAATATATACATTTTTATTGCAGTATTATTCCTCTAATTGGAATTGGAGAAAATGTTGGGGTACACTTTATTTTAAGGTGTGTGTGTACAATGTAATTATACATTTAAGTACCGAGTAATAATAATTAACCGCATCTACTTACGGTTAAGTACTTATATGGTTAGGGTTAGGATTAGCATGTAATTTTGCATAATTTATAGTTATAACTACATGTAACGTTTGGAACAAAGACGCTGTAAAATAAAGCGTTACCAAATTTTGTTGTAAATATACTATGCGGCCTTGCTAACTTCATAATCCTTTTATTGAATCTGTAGCATCGACTAATCCAAAAATCATCTAATCTTAAATTCAGTCAGTCTGTAAAGTTAAGTTCTGCTTTATGCCATTTTTTATTAGGATCTTTGACAGCAAAACTGAAAAAATGTCACAGTAAAAGTAAAAAAACATTACCCTTAAACAAATCAAATGTCACAATGGCTTTTCACTTTCCTTTCACATTTTCACAAATAAAAGAGTTTTGCCATAGCAACCGACAACATCAAAGGAAAGCTGAGACAGTTATGTTGAGCATATTTGAAGAAATTTCTCACATTTTTCTAAAAATTGATTCATAACTTAAATACCTTACAAGCCGATAAGAAAGCAATAGAGAACGAAGAATGAGAGAAAATTACCCATGTCATCTTTAGCCAAGTCCATTACTGAGGCGATTTACCTTCACGTTTTATCCTTCAACATCCTCTCATACCAAGTCAGTAATCCATCTGAAAAACCACACTAACACACATTAAATCACATACAAGTGCTCAAATGATATTTGCTTCATACTCACTTTTCCTTTGAAATTTCAACAAATTGACTAAATTTGCACACGCAAAGCTAAGTAAGAATGAGATTGAGCCGACTCACCGTGTGATCGTTTGATCGGAATGGGGAAGAGGGAGTTAGGAGTTATGCAAAACACACTTAGATTCACTGCCACTTTGCACAGCAGACTCATTACACTGCTTTCGGACACACGTTTGGTTCAAAGGTTACAGTTATGATGTTTAAGGGCAAAACAATTTTGAAAAGCACAACAATCCTTCGTATGAACACGTAAACCAATCTAGTCGCATGCTTTTTAAAGTCAAATCACAGTATTGGGAATCCACCGCGAATCCCACAACATGCTAATCTACTTCCTAAATTCTCTCCTAGCCTACATTTCATTAAAGGACTAATGGAGAGCCTCACTACGTGCTTCATAAAATAGCTAAACAAGCTTACTGTACGTTAAATAACGTAACATTTAAGTGACTAATCATGAGCTTGTAAACTTTTGCATTCTGAACGGAAGAAATAAATAAGTTTTAAAAGGTGCATTAAAAGCCCATGAGGCCAACACTAAAAATTGTAAGTCATTGCAAAGTGTGACCTTTGACATGGTGTTGTAGTGCAGTGCGATGATAATTCATAAACATTCTAATGTAGTTATAATGCTAAGTTATTTCAGAATTTCAGCTGTACAAATGGTTTACTCTAGCACGTAAAGCAAATCAGAATATTCTTTCTGCCAAAATCACATACCGTATGTGATTAGTGCATGTGTTGTAATTTTATACAACTGATTATAATTTTAAGATTTATTACGTTGTTCAGAACATTGGTTTGATATTGTATCATTTTGCACTGCTAAGAATTTTATTACTCACATTTTTGCCAAAACCTTATTAGAATAAGGTATTAATTGCAAGTTCCAAACTGTGACAACTTACCTCATATGATGTAACAACATGCACTGCTATATAGTCAGGATTGTGAGTAATATTTACTGGAGTAAAAAAATGACAATTACCCACAGTCTACCATATTTCACAGCTTAGAGAAAGTAAAAAAGTGGATGTGATCTATGCGGGCAGACCATAAAAACGTAGACCGTTCCTATTCAACATAAATAAATGTGGATAGTGAGACTGTCAGACTGGAGAAAGATATAAGGAAGTGAATTCAAAGCTTTACAAAAACTTTTTTAAAACAAAGTAGAAATACCTGAAGGCAAATGCAGGTACAAAATGGAAGCAACATCAAACATAATACACAACACAATCTGCTGTGTTTTTCACCATTTTGCAAATGCCAAATTTATTGAGACCTTTATTAGTTTATGACACATCTTGAAAGAAGTGGTTAGAAAGTACAGCCTGGTTTCAGGGGTTCCCTACATGGCAGAAATCCACCACAAACTGCTTTGTCTTGCTGATTCAGCTGAAGTTTTCCTTGCACACAACACAAATTGCCCCACCAGTTCCTGTACCCTAAATCATCTCCATTGTTGATGCTGTCTACAATTGACAGGTCGTCTGAAAACATTTGGAGAGGAAGTCTGGCCGGTGCCCCAAGGCAATTCACTAATCTTCTAAAGTGAATCATTAACATAGTCTTTCCCCTACCACCCATTGGTAAGATAATATGTGATCCTAAAAAATGAAGTCCCAGAATGCATCAACCTTGTGAGGTTAGGATAGTTAGGATGGTGGTAAAGCCACTGTAGAACATATAACTGTGGAGCCAATAACAATTACCGTAAAACTTCAAATAATAGCCGAGTCCCAAATAGACGCCTGTCTCTTTTACACGCCTGGTGTGGCGACAGGTTTGGGTAAATAAAGGCGGTCTCAAATAGCGGCCGGGTATGTTTTTTAGTTTCGGGTTGTATTTAATCTTCTAAAAACCCGTCAGATCGTCCGCTTTTTGGCGGCCGCCAAAGCAAATTTGTGTCCCGCCGAAGCCTTTTTTGATCGGTGAGTGATGTAGAATAGAATGAATGCTGCGCGTGACAGGGCGCAAACGAGCAGAGAGAGCGCCCCGGCCGCGCGCGCGCACTCTCACGTCTTCAAACAACACGAGCGCAGTCTTGTGCTGCGTCCCAATTCGGCTACTTATACTACGCCCTAAAAGTATGTACTCTTTTTGTGAAGAAAAAGTACATACTTTTGAGTGTGTAGCAAAAGAGTAGGCAAGCTTTGGGACATACTACTTCGTCACCTTTAACGGACAGCTCTGTCGCGTGCATCACCGTAAACTGCACTGTCAATCATCTCGTCACAGTTAAAATCCTCTATTCAATCTAATATAATTTCTTACCGTTTCGGAGAGAAATGTAGTAGCTCGTTCATCTGCCAGTCGTGGGTCTTTCATGCGGAGACTCTCACTCTCCTCATGTGTTTGCAATTTGAATGTAATGATGCATTTAAAATTGAATAGCTAAACATATCTTTACAAAAGTTCACAATGCTGCTGCAGATGCAATATAACGTAGCCAACATTGAATAAATACCTTTTCGTCAGGTTAGATACTGATAATTAATCACTCAAACCCCTTTATCTAAACCACTCTACATAACCGCCGGACTCGCGCGTCCTCCATGTCTGTAGTTTTTTAACACTTTTCACTCGTGTTTGTAGTTCTTACCGAATCCTCGTCCAACGCGCGATGGGTTGTGGGCAATATCAGCCGTTAGAGTGCGCATCGATCTGCACTTCGGATTCTGACCGGATATAGTAGACCATCCGGGTATCTTTGGAACACTCATTTCAACATACTACGATTTGGGACGTACTAGTTCTATTTTCGAATACTATTTAGGACGGATAGTATGCGAATTGGGACGCAGCATTGCTCTCTCTCCCTCGCGCATATTAATCAAAATCAATTTACACGATAGTAAAAGGTCGGAAGACCGCAGTTTCACGTGGAGCATTTGGAGATTTTTTTGAGATTAGAGACTCTAGGTACAACATCTCAATGAACACCATCTCAACACTAAATTATAAAGGCCTGTCTCATATAGACGCCTGTCTCAAATACAAACCGGTGCAGTTCGACGATTTGGGAAAATAAAAGCCCGGGCTATTATTTACGTATAGTTTTACGGTAAATTGAGATTGCAAAGAATCCATCCATCCAATGAAAAAACAAATAAGTCAATATTTACTACAATTCAAACGTTTAGAGTCAGTGCTTTTTTAAAGAATTTAACATTTTTATTCAGCAAGGAAGCATTAAATTAATTGAGTAAAGACATTTATGTTACAAAACATTTCTTGCTGACTAACTCAGCTTATTAGAATGATTTCTGAAGGATGATGTGACACTGAAGACTGGAGTAATGATGCTGAGAATTCACCACAGGAATACATCACATTTTAAAATATATTAAAATAGAATTTTAAATTATAATGATATTTCACAGTATTACTGTTTTTTATCAAATATATGCAGCCTTGGTGAGCATAAGTGACATCTTTTAAAAATAGTAATATTTTTTTTAAATAAAATCTTTCAATTCAAATGTCAATATCAGTATTTATATTTTAGTTTTCTGAAAAATGTAGATGACATTTTGTGCTATGTGATTAAATAAAATGTGATTTTCCTGTTAATGGTTTTGACCCTGTACTATGTTTGAAATGATCAGAGCATCAGGGAATAAACAGGCATAACTACTCAAAATGACGTAATTGTTTTTATGTGTTGGTACAAAACGTAAACTAAACTAATCCAATTCATCTGTTGAATTCCACTTCCTGCCATTCCAATTCAACTTCCTGTGGGGCCAATTCAAATGATGGCTAATTTATGAACTGAAACTCCTAAACTGAAACAAGACAAGAAATTCTAAGAAACAACTTAAATTCTAAATTGTAACATTTTATATATGCACCTTTAACTTTACCTATTAGTCAGCATTCCTGAACTCCTAAGACAATAATGAACACAGCGGTTCTGTCAGAACATACTGTCTGACAGACCAAGACACTCCCTGAACCACTGACACACCTTTCACACATACACACAAACAAACACACAAACTTTTCTAACCACGCCTTAATCTGCACCCCCACACAGCCACATAAAAAACAAGAACTTTTATTTGCTCTATTTTATTCCGCTTCCATTAATCTTTCTAACTTCTCTAAGATTGCGTACAAACAAAAAAACTCTTCTAAGGAATGGATTTTTAGCAGAGCAAATATTTAACACAAGTGGAAAGGGGAAACCCAGGCTATGACTTGACCCTATTAGCTTTTCATTATATAATATCAGCACGTTTGCATTAACATACAGGTATGTATAGTGGCTTTGATGTTTACTGAGAGGTGAGTCATAAAGAACAGGTGCAGAGCCTTGAGACTAGATAAGAGCTTGTCAACCCTTCCATCCCCCCATAAACACACACACACACACACACACACACACGTTTAAATACACATACACATGCATTCATGTAAACATGCAGTTGTGGTGATACAAACAATGTCTGCCTGAACGCTTGGGGTGCTTACACAACAGGATGCCAGATTTTGATAAAGAAAGGGTGGCGGGTGATGGAAAAGGGCATGCATCCCATAAACACGGGCTATATCCAACATATACCAACTCAAAATTACTCAGCCATGCAACACACA